>CM058047.1:33950201-34235201 GCA_030169165.1 Centaurea solstitialis
GACGGCCTAAGCATAGAATAAATTCAGATTTTTAGAACCATTAAAAAGACGACCCTTTTTTTGCCAAACAAAACTTACCTTTTAGAAAATTCGGGGGGGGAAGGCTCCCTATTAATGGAACTGTTAAGAGGTAAACAGCCCGGGCCCCTTAGGCCATGTTTAGCAATCAAAAGATAGCCTCTTTATTTGTGCTTATTGGAAAAGCCCCATTTGGTTAGCCAAAACAAGGTTTTTAAAAGCTACTTCAAGTAGCGTGCAAAAAACCCCCGGAGGCCTTTTCCCATTTTTTTTTTCCCAAATTATGCCCCTTGTGTATTTCATTTATGTTTCTATTATTTTCGTTTAAATTTTTAAAAACATCCCATTTTACGTTGTTTTCTTGTTTACTAGCTATTTTTTTACAAAACATCCCCTATTTTTTCAGCTATTTTAAACAACCAACAACTAGTTTATAAATTTTTGATAATTTACATTCTCTTTTCTTGATTTAAGTACGGAAGAACCGTGAAACCCTTCATCTTTTTTTGGGGGGTAATATGTAATTTAGGGAATGCTATTTTCTCAATTTGCTTTCTCAATTTTCGTACTCCTACATAAAAGGGAAAACCATGGTTCCGGATTCTCGGGAAGTTACTTTTTATGGCGGGATTTTACCACCGATAAGGTTACAGAAGTACAAAGAACGGATTTAGTTGGAGAGTTCGTTGGTCACACCGGACCAAAAACAAGGAGAGTGGTAAGCAACTCTTGTTCTCAATCCTGCATTTCTCTTTAGCTTATCAAAACCCGTTGTACATTGAAAGTTGTACACTATGCATAAATTAAGAACGCAAAGTACCCTCGAAGGAAATTCGATTCTTCACCTTCATGCACACACTTTTGAACAAGCTGGGGTCTTCACAAAAACAACTACTCGATCATCTAGGTTGTACATGGGTTAGCGTCTTGCTAGGCTTGCTTGGTTTTAATCCATTTGGTCATAAGAATCAAGTATGTGGATATTTTTCACAAAATCAATATTGTTCTGGTGGTTAGTTTCTTGTTTTCTGTGAGGTTTTTATCTTCAAATGCAAGTCTTTTAGAAACATAATAAATATGAAATTAAAGCTAAAAGAGTAAATTATGATTATAGTCCCTCTGTTTGCTATAAAATTCTATTTTCGTTCCTTGGCAAGTTCCCACCTTTAAATACTAGGGACCAAAATAGTAAAGAGATCCGAAACAACAATAAATTTAAATTATAAGGACGAAAGTTGTTATAAATTACAAATCATATGGACGGAAACCGTAATTTGTAAACCATAGGGATGAAAATTACAAATTGAAAAATGCAGATAAAGGAAGCCGAAGGGGGGATTTTATTCGTGGATGAAGCATATCGATTAATACCGATGCAAAAATCAGATGATAAAGACTACGGATTGGAAGCCCTTGAAGAGATAATGTCGGTTATGGACAACGGTAAAGTAGTAGTTATATTTGCAGGCTATACCGAACCAATGAAGCGCGTGATTACTTCTAACGAAGGTTTTCGTAGACGGGTGACCAAGTTTTTCACTTTTGATGACTTTATCACCGAAGATTTAGCCAAGATTCTTCATATGAAAATGAAGAATCAAACCGAGGGAAGCTTGTTATATGGGTTTAAATTGCATCCTTCGTGCACGGTTAAAACTGTAGCAAATCTGATTGAGACAGAAATCACTGAAAAACAGAGAAAAGAGATGAATGGCGGTTTGGTGGATCCGTTGTTAGGTAATGCTCGAGAGAATCTTGATTTGAGGCTCAATTTCGACTGTATAGATATCGATGAACTTGTTACAATCACCTTCGAGGATTTACGAAGTGGGATTATGTTATTTTCGCGATGAAAAGGTGTGCTTTTGGTGGCTTTTATTTAAAGTTCTAAAGTTATCCATCCTTGTGTTGTATGATTGATTACATATAGAGGTTTATTGTAGGATATTGAATTAGATGATTAAGGTCATGTAGTTACATTATGAACCATAATTATCTAGTATTTTGTATTTAATTGAATTTTGTGAAATTAATGAAAAAGAGAAACATTAATGGAGGAAAATTAGATGATTTGTAATTTTATTTATAAAAACTAGTGTTTGGGCCCGTGCGTTGCACGGCATGAAAAAGTATATGATAAGGAGAATCGTAAGTAAGTTAAAGTTATGTTTTTTAATAAAAAGTCAGTTAAAGTTAAACATAAATTATTAATTGATAACTAATAAAATGTGATTAACAATGTATTTGAACTGTTTAAGAAATAGTTATTATAATTCGTTAGTTTTATATATAAATATGAAATTTGTGAAGTTTTTAATTGCATTTTCACGCATTACACAAAATTAAATGTGAAGAAATTATTCTAGTGTTAATTTCAATAAGTTAACTTTATGACACCAACTTTAGCTATACCACCCACTTCATTATACCAATTGAATCATTACCCTCATAATCGATAAGAACAATACTTTGTTAAAACTTAAAACTATTAATTTCAATCTATCAGTGTAATAATTTAATGAAATGGACCACCTGATTGAAAACTCACAACCAAATTATCCTCAAATCTTTTTTAACAACTAAAAGATGCAACCATTTATGTTACAACTTCATCAGCCACAGTAGAAATATGAGTAAGAAAAATAACTAAAACTCAAATTTTTTTAACCAATAAGACAACTTCAACAACAATTTCATTGTAGAACCTCAATAACGTTCAACATACACGTATCTAAATAAAAATATTAACTAAAAGAAAAAAAATATTACTCAAAACAAAAGATCGATCTTTAAACAATATAAGTTTAGTGAGAGAAAATGTGTTAGATGAGGAGATTGGGATGTAGGTTATTCTATGTTAAAAAACCAATAACATAGCTAATAAAAACAAAAAACACTGATGCTTAAATAAGATAAATGAATGATTAGTCAAAGTAAAGAAAGAAAAATAAATAGTTAGTAACATAAAAAAAAAAGAAAATGAATAGTTAGTAACATAAATTGCAATAAATTGAATAATTAATTTTATAACAATTAACTAAATAAAAGTATTATGTAAATAACGATTAATGATATTGATAATTGTTATTTAATCATATTAAAATATATAAGGAGTGTTATATAAATAATTTTTCTCTCACTTATTTCTAGATATGAGTTTATGTAAATAAGAATAAATGATAAGTTGATAGGATTTTTTTTACGGGTAAATTAAAAAGTATTAAATTGACGTGAATAGTTATTTTCATTTTATTTTTGTTTTTATTGATTGTATTAGTTTATTATGTATGTAAGTAACATGTAGAAATTATTATTTTCAAGTCATATAAATAAAAGTATTTATTTTATTATAACAATTAACCAATTCAAGTCACTTATATATAAAATTGGAGTACCATAATGTTAAGTTAGTATATTTTATTATATATGTATTTCATTCATGTATATTGATTGCAATAAAGTTCTTTTATTTGCAAATTAAAAAGCATTAAATTGATGTGATTAATTGTCCTCTTAATTTTACATTTTTTTTATCAATTAGAGTCAAATTTTCTATTCTATTAAAACCTTATGTAAATAAAAAAATAAAGACACGTGTTATTATATATACGTGTCAAGTAAAAAATATTATTGATTTTAATAAGAGTTAAAAAATTTATATTAAAATTTAAAAGCTAGGAAAAATATTAGAAGATGAAAATTAGTAAAAAAAACATAAAAATCCCAAAAAAGATAAAAGAAATACGTATACCCGGATCAGTCTTTTCGAAATAAACCTGAAAAAATAAAAGTAACAATCAATAAATATCATATTGAACTTTGTTGAAGCTATATCATATATCATAATACACACTTTCAAGATTCAGTTGTTGTACCGTTGCTATCATTAAAACTCTAAACTGTTGTCAAGAACGAATCTCATGGCCTCGTTAAAAGAACATTAAGAAAAACATAGAAGACAAAAGTAAAATAAGAAGATAATATAAAATCCCTAAAAAAGTCATAAGAAATAATACTCGGATTAGTATTATGTTGCATGTAAATAATAAATATTGACTTTAATAAGAGTTAAAATGCTTAGTAAAATCTAAAACATGGGAGAAACATAGAAGACAAAGAAAAACTCTAAAATCTCACAAAAATCAAAAGAAATATATACACGAATTAGTCTTCTCGAATAAACCTGAAAAAATAACCATCGAAAAATATCATATTAGTTTGTCGAGGCATTATCATAGATTGTAATGCGTATTTTTAGGATTTGATTATTGTACCGTTGTTGTTATAAAACTCTAAAACAACTGCCAAGAACAATCCACATTGATTTAGTTAGAAAAAAATATGTATATGAAAGACAAAAGTAAAAAACAAATCTAGAACTTTAACAAAGGTATGTATAATACCCGGATTAGTATTTTGAAAATAAACCTGAAATTTGTGAAATAAAATAACAAATGATGTGATGGAGAGGAGAGAAGAGTTTACTTGAATTTTTTGTTGTTGAAGATTGATGGTTTGTCAAGTGATTAAGAAGAATAAGAAGATATTTTGTGGTAGACAAATCTTGAGGCATAAATACATGGAAGGTTTGGAGGTGAAACTATTAAGAAGAATAAGAAGATATTTTGTGATGGACAAATTTTGAGACATGAATACATGGAAGGTTTGGAGGTGAAGCCTTCAAGAATGAAGATGAAATGATTTAGAGGTATATCTTGAAGAATGGAGATGAAAATGTTAGGAGGGTAAATAAATGAAGGGTTTCTAGGGTGAATGAAAAGTTAGACAATTATGTTTTACATAATGGCCAAATAAATGAATCACATTATCATATTAAAGGTTTGGAGGTTACAATTCTATTTATAAAAATGACCAAAATGACCTTATCTCAATGAACTTTATGTTTGAAGTATAAGGGTAGAATGGTCTTTAACATATTCAACATTAAAAAATTCAAAAAATTGAGAAAAAAGATAAATGAGCTTCTAGCCTTTAGAGGATGCCACATCATACCTTGTGGTTTTTCCTTTTAGCGTTGCGCGGTAGTGTGAGTAACTCTTTAAAATTTTATAGATTGACACTTCGTTTGTTGCATTTTTCAAAATAAATATTGTTATATATTCGAGATTCTTTCATATAACTTTAATTTATACAAAACAAAAAATAAAATCAAAAGTTTCACTTGCATGAAATCTTTTTTCATCTAAACAAAAACTAACTATTCAACTTATAAATGAATCAAAATTCGCATGAACATTCTAGGTACTCCTTATTCTATATATACTCATTTTCAATTTCAGTTTTTCTTTCTTCTCGTCAATGTGTAAGGTGGGACAATGAAAAAATCATCACAATTCATCATTTAATCAATATGTGCTATGTAATCTTCTTGGTTTCTTTTAATATATATGAATTAATGAGTTGATTTATAGTTAATTATTGATATATTGATTTAGTTTAGATACGAATAATAAATAAAAGGTTTCACAATTGAATTAAATCTTTTTCATGTATATATGAATTTATTGCTCTTGATAAATAAATATTTATATTCAATTCTTGGTGTCATCTCATTCTTTCTATACAATTTCTGAATTTTGGATTGATCATTCCTAACAAATATATACTTCATAAATTATCCCAACAATTACAATGTTAATGTCAATATATTTTCTAAGACACTCAAAATTTAACTGAATTATCAGTCACGTATAAATGATTATTATCAATTATCAAATTTTATAATCTCAAAACATCAAACTTTTATTCGAATATATACGATTCAAACGTAATAAATGTCTTATGATAAAAACAAATCCAACAATATGAAAAAAGAAAAAAATAGATAATAACAAATCACATTTTTTTTTGAAAAATATAATTTTACACATCTTTTTAAAATCTTCCATGTCTTCTTCAACTTTCATCTTATTCATCCACATCAATTTTTTTTGTAGGATTTCACTTTGTTTATGATTGCCACCTGTAAGAAACAAATATTGTTATGAAATAAAACAAATTCAACTCTAATCTTCTTCATCCCTATCAAATGATCTGTATAACTTAAAAGTAATCACAATGTTCTTTTAGTAACAACAAATCCAACAATATGAATGAATAAATAGGTAATAGCAAATCACAATTTTGGAGAGTATATATACTTACATACCTATTTAAAAGTTTTCATCAAATCTCATCTTCTTCATTCCCTTCAAATGATCTAATAATATAACTCAAAAGTAATCACCGTTGTCTTTTAAATACAACAAATCCAACAATATGAAAAAGAATAAATAGGTAATAACAAATCACATTTTTTGGAGAGTATACTTACATACCTGTTTAAAAGTTTTCATCAACTCTCATCTTCTTCATCCCTATCAAAGATTTATATAACTCAAAATAATCACAATGTTCTTTTAATAACAACAAATTCAACAATATGAAAAAGAATAAATAGGTAATAACAAATCATATTTTATTGGAGGATACACTTACATACATGTTTAGAGGGTTTTCATCAACCCTCATCTTCTTCATCCCCATCAAAGAGTCTATATAACTCAAAAGTAATCACAATTGTCTTTTAATAACAACAAATGTAACAATATGAAGAAAAAAAAAATAGGAAATAACAAATCACATTTTTGAAGAGTATACTTACATACCTATTTAAAAGTTTTTATGTTTTCTTCCACTTATTCTCTTCATCATCAAGGGAATTTATAGGATTTCAATTTATTTATTATTGTAACTTCTCAAAACCAAATTTATTAAGAAATAAAAGAAAGTAAATGAAAAGACAAATCAAGAGTTTGGGGGTTAAAAATTGGGTATGCAAAATTACAAAAAGAACTCAATTTAACATGAATTACACATTTTTCATATAGGGGCAAAAAGGTCTTTTATATATCCATCATTTGAAAAAATCAAAAAATTGAGTAAAAAGATAAATAGGCTTCTTGGCCTTAGGTGATGCCACATAGGATCTTGTGGTTTTTACTTTTAAGATATATACTAGTGGCAAAACCGCGCATTGCGCGGTAGCGTGAATAAATCATTAAAAAATATATAGATTGTCACTGTCGTTTGTTGTACTTGCCAAACATTAAACTTTATCATTAAACTTGGGTTTGGTTATCACTTTCAAAAACCCATCAACTTTGAGTTTTTCAAACGCATAAAAAGAACCCTTTTATATACGCATTTCATTTTCGATTTACTATTTTTTTCTATCAATGTGGGATAACATACACAACACTAATACTACATCCTTTTACAAAAACAATATTTAAATAAATCTAAGAAAATTAAAAAATATCAATGGAGGCTTCTCATCGATTTTATATTTCTTCAGTTATTTATTTATATTATTGAATTTGATTTTCTAATATAAATTTAGTTTAGATAAAACAAAAATAAAATGTTTAATTATATACATAATATGTTGTCATGTAAATAAAACATAACTACTTATAAAAAATGTATCAAAAAGAGAACGGGCATTAAACCCATATCTTAATCGTATTTTTTATATACTATATTACACTTCTAATTTTTCACATTTGTGACCGATGTGGCTCACATTTAATGGATTTTTCTTCTCATTATACATATATTGATTAATTTTGATTCTTTCATATAAATTGAGTTTATATAAAACTAAAATGTAATATTTAACTATTATATGACATGTTTTGTCATTTAAATATAATAGAACTATTTATAAACCAAAAATGAATCAAAATTAATATGAATATTTAATTTATATTTTATCATTTATATATACACCTACAGTTCCAACTTTTCACATTTGTGACTGATGTGGCACAAAAAAATCACCACAATCCAACATTTGATGGATAGATGCTTCTCATTATGCCAATTCAACTCCCTTTAGATTGTTGCTTTTATATATTACTAAAAAGTATATTGATGACGTTATATTACTAAAAAATAAACAAAAATAATAAAAAAACAAATGAACTTATTTAATCATAGTTTTGATTTATAAGCACTGGTAACTTAAAAAAACAAAAAACATTATATATATTTTAATTGTTTAATTAAAACTTATTAAAATAGTTCAATAGAAGTTTATATTTATAACCATTGTTAGCTTATAAAAAGTAGGTTTATATCTTAATTATTTAATTATATTGATATTAAAATCATTAAACATTACTTGTAATTATTTAAGAAAAAAAAAAAAGTATAACACTAATTTATTTACTTAAACATTAAACTTCGATTTAGCTATTGCTAACCATCATTATTTCACATTTTTTCAACCACACCAATCAACCCTTTATATACACAACTTCTTTTTTCAATCTTTCATCTTTTTACCAATGTGGGACACCTAAAAAACACTAATCTTCAATATTTTTACTAACTCCAACCCTTTGTATACACATTCAAATTTTATTTATATTGGTTTTTATATTTATATATTGATTTTAATAAGTTTATATATTGAATACATATCGTTGTGTATGTTGTAGTAAAGAAAATAATTAGAACTTGTATGATCGGTCATCTAAAAATATGTTATTTTTTCAAATCATCTTCAGTTATTTATTTATATTAATTATAATTATTTATTTATTAAAAATACATATATTATTATATTAAAGTGTCATATAAATATTGTTGTAATTTCATATATATATATATATATATATATATAGTGTGAGTTCTTAAATATATTGATTAAATATTCTTTAAATGTTATGTGGATAAAAATATTATAATAATGTAAACCAATGAAATAAAAAATTTAGATGTCAATAAAAAATATAAAAAATTTAATTAATTGAATATTTTGTTAAGAACATCAAAAAAGGAATATTTTAAGGAAAAATAAGAAATTTGAGATTGGAATGCTTAGAAAATATCATGTTATTTGTTAATGTTTTTTCTTATAAAATTACAAATTGAGAAATTATGAAAGCATAAAAGAATCAGAACAAAATCCACAACAAAACCATAAGTAAAAAAACCACATGGATTGACAGGATCTGAATCTCAATATCAAGAACAGAATACTTAATCAAAGAAGTTTGCGGAATAACACTTTGATTATAAAAACAGAACAATGAATTCAAACAAACTGTGCATATTGATCTTAATAGCTTAATGATTACAACTACAAGCCCCAATCTGTTTGAACAGGCTCAAAACAGACGTGCAATACTTCTCTATTGCAGGGATTTCAAGAACAATCTTGAGGCTCTTAATTCTAACACAAAAGCTACCAAAAACTCGTATCTATCAATGAAAACCTATGAGCTATATATACGACATAACAGATTACAATAAGGAAACTAGATTTACAAGATAATCTCTAAAATATCTCCAAGCATATCGTATCTTGTCTATATCTTCAAGTCATCACAATCCTTTCCTTATCGTCTTCTGATAGCAGTGGTAAAAACATAAGCAGGGTTAACTTTGCACCAGCAGTGTTAACTTCAAAACCAACAATGGTAATCTTCAAGAGCAGTAGTAATCTGATACAGCAGTGGTAACCTTGATCTTCATTCCTTCATCACATACCAGCAGTGGTAACCTCTAATCTTCATTAGCAGTAGTAACCTTCCATTGCCAGCAGTGGTAATCAGCAGTATTAACTTTCATGAGAGCAGTGGTATTAGACTCAACAATCTCCCCCTAAACTTAACTTCTCAGCATGAGGAGCTAAGTTTCTGAGTCTTCTCTTCAAATAAGTTTCAATCTTCTTCACCAGCAACCTTGCAGCTCTAGTAGGTTCACCTTTTGTACTCAGACTTACCTTCATCATACACTGCAGCCTTTGAATATCAAGTGCATCAGTTTCACACTCTTCAAAATAATACTCCATTTCTTTATCATTGACATTCAAGCTGTATACCCTACACTTCTCAGACCATCTCCATTCCTTTATCTCCTCACAGTTTGAATTCTTTACACCTAGAAGTCTAAAAGGTTCAAATAACCAAAATAAACATTCTAGTGCAAATTTCCTCTTCTTGGCTTGATCAGGATTGTCTCTGTCATTCACAGCCACTTTGATCACAGTGCACCTTTGTTCATACATCTCCTTTAAATTCTCCCTTGTGCACTCATCCAAGACATTTTCCCAGTCATTATCACAAAAGTCTGTTCCATCATCAAACTGGACAACATATCTCAGATCTTGATCAACTCCCCAACCAACAACTTTCTTCTGCTTTAGCTCAATTACTTCTTCATCAAAATAATGAGCATTCAACTCTAGCAGCTGTTCTCTTAATCTTCCAATCAACTCCTTATCAAATTCAGACAAATTCTCTGCTTTCTTCTTCACTTCCAGCATACTTCCCATCATAATTGGCTCAAAGTCATATCTTTTGTCCATTAGGAAGAAACTCATTCTTCCTTTCTCAAAAGTCACTGAAAACACCCTATTTTCATAGGTGTTCCAGGAAATAACCTTTCCTTCACCAATGCTATCATCTTGATCTCTTTTTCTGTTCTTCTTGAGTTCTGCTTTTGTCTGTGAGAAAGCAAACATAATCTTCAAGTCTTCTACCAGCATCCTTGCTTCCTCAAAGTCTTCAATTTCTTTGGTGCAAGCTATCTCATACATTTTCTTCAAATCACCTTTGGACAGCTTTCTAAAGATCCCAATCTCACTTGCAAACACTTCATTTGTGCCATCACTTCTGAATATTTTGAAATAATCTATCTGATTATTATCAAAGTATATCCACATAGAGATGTTTGAAGGTTCCTCCACTTCCTTACTTATCTTAGGCTTTTTAGCAACAGATTTCTTCCTTATTGCTTTTGATGATTGTGCCTCTTTCTGATTAGACACTTCAACCTCCTTCACAACAGCTTTCTCAGCTACCTCATCCTTCTTTACAGATGCCTCCTTCTTATCAATAACTTGAACACTTTGTTGCTCAGAAATCATCACAAGTTCCTTATCCTGTTCAGGCTTACCTTCAGTGGTAACCTGTTCTTTAATCTCATCTCTCTTCCTCTTCCTTTGAACCAATGCCACCTCTTCAGTTTCAACCTGTTGTTCCTCCATTGCTTCCAAATGCATGGCTTGCCTGGTGACATTGTACTTTTTCTCAATCTCTTCCAGAGTCCATCTGGAAAAGAATTGAAATGGCTTTCCAAGAGCAGTAGACAAAAATCTCACCATAGTCCTCCTCTTTTCAGTTTCCTGTTTTGAAATTGACTTCTTCTGAGGCTTTTTCACAGGCTTCTTCTTATCAGCCTTCCGTTTTCTCTCTTCTATTTCCTTGTTTACTCTTTCTTGTTCTTCCTGACCTAACTGTCTGGCCAGAGCCTCTGAAGCTTCATATTCCATAATCTTCCTTTTTGCCTCATCAATCTCAGAATCAGAATCAGACTCTGCTTCTTCAATCATCTTCTCTTTTCCTTTATCTTTAGGATCAACAACAGGAAGATCATTCTTTTTCACAATCTCTGATTCTTTGATAACTACACCCTTAGTAGGTTTGACTACTTCAGGCAACTTTACTAGCAACTCAGCAATGGTTAGATCATCCTCATTGATCTCTGGTTCAGCACTAATAACTGCAGGTTCATCTGCAACCTGGGTGTCTTCATTGACAACATCTTCTTCCAAAACAGTCTCAGCCACTTTTCCAATCTCTTTCTGTTCCTCCCCTTGGCTTCAGTCTCCATCTCAACACCTTGTTCATTCACAACATCTTCTTCATGCACAGACACCCCCTTTAATCCAGATCTCTCCCCCTTTGTGAATTGAACCAACGTATTATACCTCTTCCTTAGAGCTCGAATAGTGCCCTTCATTGAGGCAATGGAAGCTCCCTGAGCTTGAATGACCCTTGCTTGCTTCACCAACTGTGCTTCATGCAGCTTGAGCATATCATGCTGTGCAGTGGCCAACTCCTCCAATGTATCAAGTCTGGCTGCATGAGAGCCATGTTTCTCATCATGAACAAAGAAGTTCTTCTCAAATGCCTTCAAATCTTTGGCAATGGTACGAAAGTTTTCCATCAATTCCTCATGTGTAAATCTGCTCTCACCAGGTTTAGAAGTGTTAACCTCCATTACTGGATCTTTGAGCTTTTTGACTTTAGTCTTCAGCCTTGCTGAAGCACTAGAAGTCCCCTTGGTTTCTTGGCACCTGGGTCCTCCATGTGATTTCTCACTAGGAGTTGCCGTGGTGGGGGTCTTACTTATGTTCAAACTGGCCTGATGCACACCTTGTGCAACATCAGTAGTTTGAGCCTCACCAACCACATGCCCATCCTTCTCCTTAGAGGGCACCTTCTTTATACTTGAGTGGGGCTTCACTCCAGGGGTATCCCTTTGGGTAGAATCAGAAGGAGAGTGCTCCAACTGTTGGCTTATAGGCTTTTGGGGTTTAGAACCAGAGGAGGAAGGAGCTCCTCTGTTCTTTCTCTGATATTTTTGAAGTGTGGGGGTGGGGGTTTTGTCAAAGGACTGAGGGAGTGTATCTGTGATAGGTGTGGGTAGGTCATCAGAGGGAATGCTTGGTTGTGTAGGCTGCAAGCCTGATGCCTCACCTTGTGGGTGGTTCACTCTCATCATTGTAGAGAACAATGGAGTGAATTGGTCATTGGAGCCTTCTGCAGGTCTCTTCATATTGGAGAAAAACTTATGACCAAGAGCAGAGCTCTTATAGATGTTTCCATGTTTAGGTACAGCCGTCAATTCATTTGTAATCACTTCTTGGACAAATCTTGGGAACATGAAAAATGTTTTGACTTTAGAGTTTGGAATGTTCTCAAGATTGTACACAAGACTATCAAAAATCATTTGTGAAAAATTAAACACCTGTTTTGTGGCTAGACAGACCAAGGCAGAGGCATAGTGCTGCTAAACTCACCAAAACTGGTGGATTTCTTTGAAAAGCAGTGCAACAGGGTATGCACAAGGAATCTCCATTGAGGACAAAATTGGCTCTTAAGATATTTCAAAGATGTTTGAGAGCCTGTATATCCCATTTTTAAAAGGTTTTCCATAATGGTGCGAGTAGAGAGCATAGATATACCTCCTTCATCATTTAGTTGCAGATGATGTCTGATCTTGGCAGAGGTAAGTGTGAGAGACAGACCACAGATAGTGGTTTGAATGCGTTTGACTCCATCTTCTTCCTGGACAACTCCATTCATCCAGAAGTCTTGCATATGTTGAATGTAGACGGTAGGAGTGATTGTTGCGGCATGCGCAATGTGAGATGACGCCAAGAAATCAACTATATCTTCGAAACCTTCAGACTCTCCACCCTTGGAAATATATCCAACCTTGTTATGATCTTTGACAAAAGTCAATGAAGCCATTAGCAATCGATTAAGAAAATCTAAACAGATGATGAAATCGGATCGTAATCTCGAACGCACGAATACTGAGAGAGAATCAATCGAAGAATTGCAAACGTTTTTGAGAGCAAAAGTGTAGAATAGCCGTTAATGAAAAAGGCGGTCAAGTTAGGGCTTATATACTACACTTTAGAGCAGGGGTAACTACCACTAGCAGTGTTAACAAACACAAGGTGGGCTAGGTCAAATAAGCAGTGGTAATCAACGATAGCAGTGGTATTTGTCAAACTCTCTTAAAAGCAGTGGTAAAAGATACCCTCAGTGGTAATGACACGCCTTAGATTAAAAGCAGTGGTAAACACATCAGCTTAGTTAAAAGCAGTGGTAACACCTTAGGCATTACTCTGAATAACTAGCAGTGTTAACAAGCGTGTGTGTGAGCAGGGGTAAAACACAAATGCTAGCAGTGTTAATGGGCGAATGACTAGCAGTGGTAATGGGCGAATGACTAGCAGTGGTAATGGGCGAATGACTAGCAGTGTTAAAAACTTTGTAAAAACAAGCATTTCACTCCGTGGACTGCTGCAATGAAATTGATAAAGAAAGCTCCATCTTACTGCTTGTGAACTTTCTGAAACTCCATCTGCCACATTAAAGAACTTATCAACATTTACAAAAGATAAAAAAAAAGAAAAGATATACAGAGATAGTACAAGAATAAGTGTAACAAGAAGAAGGGTTATTCAGAGTTCATCATTCCAACACGTGTGACCAAGAATATGAACCTGCCTACATCAAAGGCTTTTGTGAAAAGGTCTGCATATTGATCATCAGTGTGGACTTTTTGAACTTGAATTAGCTTCTTTTCATTACAATCTCTGATAAGATGGTACTTAATCTCTATATGCTTGGTCTTGGAATGCTTGACAGGGTTATTCACAATGCTAATAGCACTGTTGTTGTCAATGTATATAGGTGTCTGTAAGAAAGAAAGACCATAGTCCTGCATCTGATTCTGAATCCATAGGACTTGTGAGCAGCATTGAGAAGCAGCTATGTATTCAGCCTCAGTTGTTGATTGTGAAACAGTGGTCTGTTTCTTGCATTGCCAAGAGACCAATCTTCCTCCTAAGAACTGACATCCTCCTGATGTTGACTTCCTATCCAGGTTTGCTCCTCCATAATCACTATCTGTGTAGGCCACCAAGTCAAAAGAATTGTCATAAGGATACCAAAGTCCCAATTTAGGTTGACCCTTGAGATATTTGAATATCCTCTTAACTGCATGTAAATGTGACTCCTTTGGCCTAACTTGAAACCTAGCACACACACAAACAGCAAACATAATATCAGGTCTAGAAGCTGTAAGATACATTAATGATCCAATCATGGATCTGTATTGATGAACATCAACTTCCTCCCCCTCAACATCAGCAGTGAGGTGTTTGTGAGTTTCCATTGGTGTGCTTGCTGGTTTTGCATCATTCATTCCAAACTTTTGAAGCATTGTGGCGACATATTTGGATTGATTGATGAAGATACCATCTCTTTTCTGCTTGACCTGCAAACCAAGAAAGAAAGTTAGTTCTCCCATAGAACTCATTTTAAACTTCTTGTGCATTAGTTCTTCAAACTCCTTGCACATGTCTTCCTTTGTTGAACCAAAGATGATATCATCTACATAGATCTGCACCAACAGCATATCAGTCTTTGTTCTCTTGATGAATAAAGTCTTATCAATGACACCCCTCTCAAATTTGTTTTCCAACAAATATGAGGACAAGGTATCATACCAAGCCCTAGGTGCTTGATGAAGACCATACAGTGCCTTCCTCAGCTTGCAAACTCTATCAGGATATTTAGGGTCTTCAAACCCTGGTGGTTGACAGACATAGACTTCCTCATCAATAGTGCCATACAAAAATGCACTTTTCACATCCATCTGATAGACTTTGAATCCTTTGTAAGATGCAAAAGCCAAGAATAGCCGGATGGCTTCAATTCTAGCTACAGGTGCAAATACATCATCATAGTCTATTCCTTCTTCCTGAGTGTACCCCTGTGCCACTAGTCTGGCCTTATTCTTGATCACAATTCCTCTCTCATCTGTCTTGTTTCTGAATATCCATTTAGTGCCAATTACTCTGTGTCCTTTTGGGAGATCCACCAAATCCCAAACATGTTGTAGGACAAACTGCAGTAACTCCTCTTGCATAGCTTCTATCCAGCTTGGATCCTTCATGGCATCTAACACCTTCTTTGGTTCATTCTGGGAAAGAAAGCATGATAACATCCCAGAATGAGTATTCACATATCCAGCTTCTCTGCTTTGCTTCCTTGTAATCATAGGAGATGCCACATCTCCAATCACTTGAGAGGCAGGGTGATTCTTTTGAGTTCTTGTCAGGTGTAGGGGTTCTTCAGATAGGAGTTCCCCTAGATTTGAATCATCAGGACCAGATTCTGAGGGATCTGGTTGAGAGATTTCACTTGTATCCCCAGTCTCATTTTCCACATTGCTTTCAAGCTGTGGAGTCTCTTCAGTCTCCTTGTCTCCTTCTAGATTCTCTGAAGCATCCTCTTGCACTTCAGTCTCTGTTTCTTTCTCTTCTAAACTGATGGTGGATGGAGGAAACAGAACAAAAGGTGTGTTTGTCTCCTTTTCCTTGATAATAGGACCTGTATCAACTGCATTGCTCATGTTCAAAGAGTTAGTGAGTGAATCAATGTCAAATAGCCAGTCTAGACCAGTCCCATGCACATTGGGAGTGTGTTCATTGAATTTGACATTGTCACTTTCCTCAATTGTTCTAGAAACAGTATTAAATACCCTAACTGCTTTGCTCTGTATTGAGTATCCCACAAAGAAACCATCATCAGATTTACTGTCAAATTTCCCTAGGTGAGTTTTGGTATTTAAGATAGAACAAGGACACCCAAAAGGTACAAAGAAACCTATAAAAGGCTTTTTGTTTTTGAAAAGTTCATAAGGTGTTTTTCCCTTGGACTTGACTACATGAACCCTGTTTTGCACATAGCAGGCAGTGTTGACTGCTTCTGCCCAAAAAGTGATTGGTAGTTTAGAATCTGCTAACATGGTTCTTGCAGCCTCAATCAGTGTCCTATTTCTCCTTTCAGCAACTCCATTCTGTTGAGGAGTTCTAGGAGCACTGAATTGTCTTTCAATACCTTTTTCCTCACAAAAGGAATTCAAATCAGCATTTTTGAACTCAGTTCCATTGTCTGATCTAATGACTTTCACTCTAAGGTTCACCTGATTCTCAACTCTCTTTACAAAGGGTTTGATCAGTCCACTTGTCTCATCCTTTGTTCTTAGAAAGAAAACCCAAGTAAACCTAGAATAATCATCTATTATCACAAGACAGTATGATTTCTTGCCTATACTCATTACATTGGTAGGTCCGAATAAATCCATGTGCAATAATTGAAGAGGAGCAGAGATAGTGTTTATTGTCTTTGATTTGTGAGAAGCCTTGTGTTGCTTGCCTTTGAGGCAGGCTACACAATGATCATCAAGTGTGAACTCTTTTGGGGGAAGACCTCTGACCAATTGATTTTTGACAAGTAAGTTCATGGTCTTAATGTTCATATGACCCATCCTTCTATGCCAGAGAGAGGATTCAGTCATTGAAGAGTGTGAACTCTTTTGGGGGAAGACCTCTGACCAATTGATTTTTGACAAGTAAGTTCATGGTCTTAATGTTCATATGACCCATCCTTCTATGCCAGAGAGAGGATTCAGTCATTGAAGCTTTTGAAAACAGACAGTTCACTACTTCTGATGGCATACCATTTAAGTCCAGACAATAAACATTATCTTTTCTAGGTGTTCTCAGTAAAACAAAGCTCTCATCAATTACAAACTTAGGAGAAAGAATCATGCACTCTGTATCACTGAACAGAGTGAAAAGTTTCTTATCACACACCTGAGACACACTCATCAGGTTGTATCTGAGTTGATCCACATAGTATACATCTTCTAAGGTTAACTTACCTCCTGTAACCTTATCTTTTCCTGAAACCTTACCTCCTCTTGGATTATCTCCAAAGGCAACATATCCTCCATTGAATGTAGTGAAGTTTTCAAGAAAGGATCTATTGCCTGTCATGTGCCTAGAGCAACCACTGTCCACATGCCATAAGTTCTCATTCCTGTTTGGGTTGCCCTGCACATTAAAGAAATAAGTTAGTGTCTTGAGGGAACCCAAGCCAATATGGTCTTGGGTTCTCCCTTTTCATTAACATAATTGACCTCTGTCAATCTGTTAAGCTTTAAAAGATAATCCTTGTTAGGAATCTCATGACTTGAGTACTTAGTTACAATGGGTTGTCTCAGTGAAGAACTTGTAGTGGTAACATTGTTTGAGTTACCACTGCTGCTATTGCTGGCAGTAGTGTTAACCTCTATATCTTTTTGATTGTTACCACTGCTTTCAGAAGCAACACTTTCATTACCACTGCTTGTGGAAGCAGTAGTATTGCTTAGTGAGGCTTTTGGTACCCATTTTGTAACTATCTTCACAGTCTTCTTTTCAACCTTTTTCTTTTGAGCACTGGCTTTCTTTTTAGGTTGACTTTTCCTTTTCTGAGCCATTTGTCTTTCAACAATAGGTTTTGGAACAGACCTTCTGCTATTATAATCTGTCCTCCTAGTTTGGAACTGCTTTTGATTCTGAAAATTAACCCTTTGATTTTGAAAAGTCATTCTTTGATTAAAAGGGTTATAGTAGCAGTCCTTAGCCAGATGGTTGAGATTACAGCATATAAAGCAGGGTTTTGGTTTGTTAATCTTGTTCAGATCAACACCATGAGTTTTAGCCCATTGGTTGTTCCAATTCCTTTTGTTTCCTCTTGGTTTGGCACTTGTTTGAGGCTGTTTAGAAGTACCAGGATCACTGTCATTCTTATGAGTGAATTTACCACCTTTGACACTTGGTTGTGAAGTTACAGGTTCCTGGTCAACTATTTTTTCCTTTCCTTTCCTAGAGACTGTAGCAATCTTACTGGGTACAAAGGGCATACCTCCTTTTTCATTTGTGAGGATTTGATTTTCCTCAGGGATATTTTCTTGGGATTTGTTTTCAGGCTTTCCCTTTTGTTCTTCCTCATCATCACTACTTGAGGGATCTATATCACACTCCTTCTTTTAGTTCCTCTCTGTTTAGTCTATCTAGGATATCTGTGGTAGGAGGAATATAGGTGTGATTGCGGGGTGGAGGAGTATTGTGGTATCCTATCCCTCTTTTGAGTTCATCATGAACTTGAGCCTTTAGAATTTCTTCCAAGGCTTTAGAGGACTTAGAGAATTTATCAAGATCTTCCTTAGCCTTTTCTAGTTCCTTCTTGACAGATTCTAATTCCTCACCAGACTTTACTAGCTTCTTCTCAAACTCCTTTTTCTCCCACTTCCAGTAATTGTAGTCATACTCAAACTGGAGTTCATTCTCTTTATAGGATTTGATTTGGTCCTCCAGATTCTCAATGACTATCCTATACTCTCTTCTATCAACTTCCATTGTCTTGATGGTATCACTCATAGTCTGATTGTGATCCCTATACTTCTTAACAGTTTCAACACAAGAATCAGAACATAATTTAGAGGATACCTCAGCTGGAAGTTCAGGTTCAGTGATTTTGGCCATCAAAGCATGATTCTGGATGGCTTCTTCAGCTTGATCACTCCAGTCAAATCCCATGCCTTCTTGTGATACCAAGGCTTGAGAAGAGTTGGAATTTGTGCCTCTGTTGGGTCTTGGAGCATGTGCTTGTCCTCCACTGTTGGCTTGTTGATGAGTGCCACTCCCTTTGCACTCTCTGGCAAAGTGGCCAGGCTCATTGCACTTGTAGCATCTCACCTTTGATTTGTCAAATCCAGCAAGGTCTCCTCTTTTGGCATCAAAGTTGTTCCTGCCAGTCCTCCTTATGAATCTTTTCATTCTCATAGTTAACATGGCCATCTGCCACTTGATGTCCATCTCCTCCAAATCATCAGCATTGATTTGTTCAAGATCATCATTGATCAGGGGAGATCTTACATGATTGGCAAGGAATGCTTCCAAGACTGCATCCCCATTTGTATCCTGTGACACAGATGATTTATCATTAGTACTGTCATGGTTATTATTTGCAGGGTTAATATTAGCAGTACTAGCAGTATTAAAATTAGAAGAAGGATTTTCAGAGGAATAGAGAGCAATAGTATGTGAGTATCCAGTTGGTCTTCTTTTGGCCTCTACTTCAGCTTCAAAAATCCTGAGATCATTGTACAGATCTTCAAGCTCCTTGTCCTCCAAGTCATCTCCTTGTCTGAATGACACAGTGTACATAGTCCATTCCTCACTCAAAGATCTGAGGAATTTTCTATTGACTTCATCCTTCTCCATCTTCACATCTACATTGGCAAGTTCTCCAATTAATTTGTTGAACCTGTCAAAAGTTTGAGTCATGGACTCATTCTTTGTAGAAGTGAAGTTTTCATATTGTTGCTTCAATAGGGCTTTCTGATTTCTCTTGGAACTTTTGGTTCCAGAGAATCTCTTCTCCAGTGCAATCCACAGTGATCTTGCATCAGGGCAGGTACAGAACTGGTGTTGGTATTCATTGGGAATGGCCAACAGCAGAGTGCTTAAGGCTTTCATCTCAGTCTGCTTCCTCTTTTTGTCTGCATCAGATTTTGGGGGTGCTCCAGCAACAGCAGGTTCAGGGACACTGGGTCCATGTTCAACGACTTCCCATAAGGCATAATCAGTAAGAAGCATGTATTGCTTAATTCTGATTTTCCACATCTCAAACTCATTGGGTTTGAGCATGGGGACTTTGGACACAAGAACAGAATCCTGGGAATCCATTGATTAAAGAGTATTCTGAACACAAGCTCTGATACCACTTGACAGGATCTGAATCTCAATATCAAGAACAGAATACTTAATCAAAGAAGTTTGCGGAATAACACTTTGATTATAAAAACAGAACAATGAATTCAAACAAACTGTGTATATTGATCTTAATAGCTTAATGATTACAACTACAAGCCCCAATCTGTTTGAACAGGCTCAAAACAGACGTGCAATACTTCTCTATTGCAGGGATTTCAAGAACAATCTTGAGGCTCTTAATTCTAACACAAAAGCTACCAAAAACTCGTATCTATCAATGAAAACCTATCAGCTATATATACGACATAACAGATTACAATAAGGAAACTAGATTTACAAGATAATCTCTAAAATATCTCCAAGCATATCGTATCTTGTCTATATCTTCAAGTCATCACAATCCTTTCCTTATCGTCTTCTGATAGCAGTGGTAAAAACATAAGCAGGGTTAACTTTGCACCAGCAGTGTTAACTTCAAAACCAGCAATGGTAATCTTCAAGAGCAGTAGTAATCTGATACAGCAGTGGTAACCTTGATCTTCATTCCTTCATCACATACCAGCAGTGGTAACCTCTAATCTTCATTAGCAGTAGTAACCTTCCATTGCCAGCAGTGGTAATCAGCAGTATTAACTTTCATGAGAGCAGTGGTATTAGACTCAACATGGATCATACCTTGGAGTTTGATCGTTGCCAACAACAATATAAGCACAACAAATTGTGAAAATAAAATTCACTTAAAATACTTGTACAACATAAATATTAAATAGAAGACATGAAGGAGGAAAAGCAAAAAAAACAATTGTGAAAAAAATCCAACAAAAAAACTCAAAAAATTTGTTAACAATTATATATAATACACAAAACCATAAGCATTATTTGAAATTTTGATGGAAGAAAAATAACTATAGTATCAACAAAAAAATTCAATTAGGAAGTATAAGGGAAAAAAAAGGAATGCGACAATCATGAATAAAACGAAAAAAAGCAAAAACTTATCTTAAAAACAATACATAATGTACAAAAAACATACAAAAAAAATATACGAAAATTATTTATATATACCTTTTGGCACATATAGACACAAAAACAACATACAACTCACACAAATCATAAAATATATAATAAAAATTGTTACTTTACCTGAAAATTTTACGAAAATTGAGAATTACTGACGAAAATAAATTGTCAAAAGACAAACAACAAACAAACATTCAAAGGAAGGCTTCTTATAGAACATAAAGGTGTTGATATATTACATTTTGATGGAGCTTTGTGGTTTATATATGATTGTGTTGTAGGTTTTTCTTTAATTAATAAATTGGAAAATGAAGAGATTAAATTGAATGTTTATAGGAAGTTATAGAATTTGAAAGGTAAAGCTAATTAAAATGTAAGTTAAATTACCAAATAAGCCTTCTTATAGTAAAATGCAAAATTTTATTTAAGGGGTATAATAATCATTAACTTATTTAATATTTAAAAAAAATCAAAACAATGAGAAAATTCCTTTAGGCAAATCCTACTCCCACAATATGCCACATCATCCTTCCAACATCTTCCTTTTATGTATATATAGATTGATATTGATTTTCCTTTATTGATTGGTATTTTGAATTTGAAAGGTGTGTGTAAAGGTCGTATCTAACGTTATGTTTTAAGCATTATGACATATGATGCTGTGTGCTTTTGTTAAGGTGTTAATTGATTTTTATTTTTTACAGAATATAACTCATATTTTTGTGTATACATGAGATATTAAAACATTTACTTTCGTCTTGTATGAAATAAATTTGTTCAAAATGACAAATTTGTTCGATATGACAAATTTATTAGTAAAAGTAGAGAATATGTAATTATGTATGATATATAATGTTTTGTTTTCTCGTAAATCGATCAAACTTCTTGTGTGTTTCTTATATATAATTTTAATGCAATCTCAACTGTTCATTTTGGGTGATAAGCACCTCCTAAACCTACTTATAAATCTATACCAACATTCATGATGGAACTCGAATCCACAACCACTAAGAAGGGGAGGGGGGGTTTCTCATGAGATTTCATTTTTTAAGCTAATCGTCACTTGAGTCATAATTGTCCTATCGATTTATGACACTTTTTAATTATTTTTTGTTAATTTATGTCGTTATATTTTTATAACCCCCATCTCCCCTGCAACGCGGGGCTAAAAAAACCTAGTTGTATCTATGAATTAAGATGTTTGCAAATGAATGGAAATATATAGAGTTAGGTTTCAACTTGTTTTCTTAAGATCAATTTTTACACTTGAAACTTTATAGCAAATACATTGTGAATAAAATAAAAATCCGAATCTTCAAAACAAAATTACTGAGAATGTTATCTTTAGAGTGATTGTTATGAAATTTCAAGTGTAAAAACATGATATCACAAGTTTTTTATAAAAACAACTTCGTTTTACATGATTTCAACTCTCTCTATATATGAGAGAGAGAAAGAAAGATTTCATAGTAAGTTATGCCTTAAAACGTTACATTATACAATTTACATCATTAAAAACTTGATTTTTAAGTGGGGATAATTTCTAAAAGATTGAATCTTTATCTTTTAGATTCTATATTTGTATGAGATCTTGGCATCATTTGATTTAACTTTATCAAAGGGATGGGGCTAGATGAAATGTTTGGCTCTATTGCTTCTTTTGGTATTTTTGGAAAGTTTATGATAGTTTTGCTCTACGATAGTTGTTCTTACTAGACTTGAAAACGACCAAACTTAAAATGTAGTAACTTAGCATATTCAAACTAAAACAAATACAAGAAAAAGTAAACCAAATGGTGAATGTGTACCAAAGGACTGTCTTTATCAAGATGGATTTGTGACAAAGAGAAAAAAGACGTAAACGTTAGAAAATGAACAAAATTGGCACATAAAACATTTAGTTGTTAGTTGAACAGATAGCTACAACGCGTAAAAAAAGGTATTGGTTGTATATTTTAAAATTACTTTGTAATTATTGTTCTTATTTTGCTTGATTCTAAAAGTAAATTATATGAAACCGCAATGTATTTTTAAGTTTGTTTTTTATTTATTTTGCATAACGAATTTTTATAACCTTAATTTAAATATGTTAGACGTGAGATGTAAAACTTTTAGGTATGAATTTATATATATATGAGTTTTATGCGAATTACTTTAATCTACATTGAGTTTTAATTTGTGTAAAGTGATATGGTCATTTTAATATATCTAAGATACAAAAAGAAAGATGTTACAAACATATCAGAAATAAGAATCTTGACTAAAATACTTTACATGTTTTAAATTTAAATTTGGAAGCATAGCTTGAAAAGACTTAAACTTTGATAAATATTATATTAGCCTCAAATTGAAGAACTAATACTCAAATTGACGTAAATATTTTGTGTTTGAGCTCGATTTAAATATTATATTAGTGTTCGAGGTTGAAAATGATACTTTTCAAAGAGTTCTAGAATTTTGTTACAATTTAAAGTTTGAACTTGTTTATGAGTTTAAAAATCTTGTTTTTTAGTTCAACTTAAAGTTCTTAGAGCATCCCACTACAGATACTCGCTAATTTTTTTTTAGGATAGAGTATTGAAAATGTAAAAAATTTATATCTAACTTCAATAACTATCGCATTGTAGGATTCCAACTTTAGTTATTAGTTCAAAATATTGAATACATGTAATTTGTAAATTATAAACAATAAATTTCAATGTCTTCTATTAATAAAAAAAAAATATTACTTTTAAATATTAAATTTTAGAGATTTCATTAAACTTGAAACTTTTTATCATATTTTTCTTAGTTTTTTTTCTTCCTTTTTCCACCATAGTAGCATATTTAAACATATACTACTTTCTGTATCTTTGATTTAAACATACTAACTTTAACTTTTCTTTTGAGATATTTACAAGGTTTATTTCTTGCAAACAAAAAACTCTTAAACATGACATGCATTGTCTACAAGCTTAAAATATCAATTAAAATTCCAAGTTTTCATATGTATAATTTGAAGCTGGTACAAATCAATATCAACTGTACAAAAAATATCGATAAAAATATGGTTAATTGATATATAATATAAGATTTTATACACCAATTATAATGAAGATATGAGATCACGTGAGAAGTGTTATTTTTGTGAGAAACAAAGATGGACAACTTATGGGCCTATAGGGGCCATGGCCCCTGTGTTTTTTATGTGTGCTTCCCATAGATTTATAGGATAATATAATATTCCGCCTACCTTGACATAATATTGTTCATTTTGCCTTACTGGCTCACGACTTTGTTTTTGGCAACATGGTGAGGACTTCCTAAGAGATTGCCCATTTTGGTACTGCACACATCTAATCACGCTTAATTGCAAAGTTCCAAGAACCTGCCATGTTTGTGGCTCAAAACGCATTGTGTTTAGTAAGACCAAAGTTTTACTTATGAACCCAACATCTCTTATGTCCATAACGATTTGAGATTTATCTAAGGCACTACAGATAATGATATTCTAATTAAATTTTTATTTGGGCCCTTGCCCTTCCAATTCCATGCTTCATAATTGACAAAGGGGTGGCAATCGTGTCGTATTCGGGTTGGAGGGTCAAAAACCTCAACCCGTGACATGACCCGTTTAGCTGCTAATCGTGTCAAGATCTTCAACCCTTACCCGTGACGGGTCGTGTCGCAGGTTGGCATACTACCAAAGTTTAAAAATACAACCACATAAACAATTTAGCTAGTGTAGTACCAGCGAGTCGGCAACCGAAATCGACGACTGAAATCAGCGACTGTACTTAAATCGGCAGGAAATCCGCAGATTGAAGGCCGACGACGGTAGCTTGCGACGGCCACGGCAGATTGGAAGCAGCGATGGAAACGGCAATGTTAGTGTATGTACTATCGAGACGAGAGCGATGTAAAACGGCGATGTCTAAATTGTCAAGACTTAGGTGCTTAGGTTATTTGGTTTTGGCCTTTAGGCGCTCAAAGTGAAGAACTAAAATTGATTTTTAAAATTTTTTATTATATAAAAAATAATAATTAAAATATAAACGGGTTCGTAGGTTAAACCGTCGGGTTCATACACAACCCGTGAAATTGGCTAGTTGACGAGTTGACGGGTCAAAAATCTCATTCAAAACTTTTCTATTTTCGTGTCATGTGGTATCGAATTGACAGATCGTGTCTGAAATTGCGATCCCCAAGATGACACCATCCTCCAAAGAGCGAAAGAGCAAATGCCATCAACTGCCAAATGTTTGAATCTATCAACACTTTCATCAATTCATCCTAGCTATCCCCCAAGACTTTTGAAATTTAATTTATTGCAACTTTTTCATTAGTGTTTTAGTCATTAAAATGCTTACTTTATTTTATTAATTTAATGATATTGTTTGTTAATTATTAACTCTAGTGTAACGATTAACTTGTAGATTAAAAAACTTGTTTTCTAAACAAAAAAAGCAAGCTAGTTAACTTTTGGATTATGAATTAATCTGCATTTTTCATCGATGCATCTCATCCTAATATTTGTTTACTTCTCATCCAACTGTTGATAATCATTTCTCACTAAATTTAATACTTATCATCTACACTAGTGTTTTAAGAACCGGTTGAACCGGCCCGGTCGAACCGGTTGAACCGGGAACTGGTGAAAGGACCGGTTCAATTGTGACAGGTTTTATGGCGTTATAAGAATTGGATTAAACCGGACGGTCTAGTGGTTGAACCGGTGAATTGAACCGCTAAAAAACCGGTTGACCCGTTTTTATAAATGATATTACGTGTAAAACTTATTATTATTATTTTAATGTTTTTAATTAATATAAAACGTATTGTAATGTATATTTATAACATTTTTTTAACTTGTAGATATCAAACAGTTGGTTTCATAAATATATGAATGTAAGAAAATAGAAAAAACATAAAAATGATTGGAACCGGTTGAACTAGCAGTTGTACCGATTGAACCGGTTGAACCGGTCAAACCGTAAACCGATTATCACACCGGTTCAACTAAAAAACCGATTTTTAAAACATTGATCTACACCCAACCCTTGTAATGGGTTTGGTATACAGAATGAACAAAAAAACTTAATAATATATCAAAATCACCCATTTCAAAATCTACATATTAAAATAGGGATATTGTTATCTCTATCCATATTATTTCATGCCCTTGTATCGTACCTCCTTACTCAATGTAGGGAACCCATGCCCCTTACGCTATCGGTATCCAACCTTCCCAACCTCACTGTCACATCAGGTTTTCTCTAACCCTTCCATTAATCCTTTGGAACCTTCTCTAATTAGTACCCAACTCCAATCCTCTCACTTTTTATTTAAATAAAAGACACCATACACACACACCACACACACAAAAGCAACAGCCCGCCTATTAAACGAGCGGTGTGTCGACGCTGTTCAGAACCCCAACCCGCTGAACCCGCTTCCGGCGTAGCCTTACCCGCCCAACCCGCCGATGCCGCCGGCTTCCAACCTGCCCAACCCAATACTATGGTACGCATAGCCTTATAAAAGGGTATGGATATAAAAGTGCTAAAATAGCTTTTTAAGATGCTTTTAAATCTTAAAAGTTAAAACTTTTAAATCATAAATCATCATCCTATTAACTCATACAAACATCATGCAAAATTGGTTATAAACCAAACAAAACCCCATATTCTTCTCCCCATTAAACCATCCTCTTTATTTCACTTCACCCATTTCTTCTCCTCCATTAAAACTTCCTTCATCCTCATCCATTCTTCCCACCTATCACAAAAACAAACCCACCTTCCAACGATTAAGATTTCCATGGAAGAACCTTCAAGAATCACACCCATCAACAAGTACGCCCTCGCCTGTGCTCTCTTAGCCTCCACAAACTCCATTCTCTTAGGCTACGGTAAGCAATTCAGCCCTTAAATCTCAACTTACAAACGAAATTGAAGTAAAAAATTACTCAATTTATTTCATAATTCGCAATACCCACTTCATCTTTAACTTCAACTCGAAATTCCAGTAAAAAAAAAGTATGTAATTTTAACAACTAAAGTGAGAATTTTGGTTTGGCGGACCAAGTGTTTGATGAAATGCCTCAATTTTCAAACGAAATTGAAGCAAGAAAATCGCTCAATTTCTTCACCAATTCGCAATACTCAGTTCATCTTTAACTTCAATTCAAAATTTCACCAAAAAAAGTACGTAATTTTAACAACCAAAGTGAGAATTTCGGTTTACTTAAAAATGGCGGACACCAACTGTTTGATGAAATGCCTCTGTGACAGATATCGGTGTAATGAGTGGTGCAGTGCTTTTTATCAAAGACAGCTTAAAAATCTCATCAACCCAAGTCGAAATCTTAGTGGGTTCGTTAAACGTTTGCTCTTTAATCGGATCTTTCGCCTCCGGCAGAACTTCCGACTGGATCGGCCGGAGATACACCATCGTCCTCGCCGGAGCAACCTTTTTTATCGGAGCTTTGTTGATGGGTTTCGCTACAAACTTCGCCTTTCTCATGGCCGGAAGGGTGGTCGCCGGAATCGGCGTCGGATACTCCCTAATGATCGCTCCGGTGTACACCGCGGAGCTATCTCCGGCGATGACACGTGGCCTCCTCACAGCCCTCCCGGAAGTCTTCATCACCATGGGGATTTTGTTAGGTTATGTCGTAAACTACGCCTTATCGGGCCTTCCAGCCGCCATCAACTGGCGGCTGATGGTGGGTCTTGCAGCGGTGCCGGCGGTGGGAATCGCCGCCGGCGTGATGTTCATGCCGGAGTCGCCGCGGTGGTTGGTGATGAAGGGTAGAATAGGTAATGCAAAAGAGGTTTTAATGAAGACATCAGAGTGTGAAGAGGAGGCCCACTTGAGGTTGGAGGAAATTACCAAAAGTGCCCTTGATGATATGGGTGTCACGTGCCATCCACGTGATGACACTTTTAGAGGGCAAGGGGTTTGGAGGGAGTTGGTGAGGCCTTCGCCGCCGCTCCGCCGGATCTTGATCGCCGCCATCGGGATCAACTTCTTCATGCAGGCGTCGGGGAACGACGCGGTGGTTTACTACACACCGGAGGTCTTCAAGGCTGCCGGGATCCGCCACAGGAAGCAGTTGTTTGGGGTGACGATAATCATGGGCTTGGCTAAGACTTCTTGTGTTTTGGTTTCGGCCTTTTTCTTGGACCGGTTTGGTAGGAGGCCCTTACTGCTATTGGGCTCGGTGGGCATGGCCATTTCTTTAGCTGGGTTAGGCCTCGGATCAAGGTTTTTGGAGCATTTAGACCATAAGCCTGCATGGGCTATTGGGTTGTGTGTGGTGGCGGTTTGTGCTGATGTGTCATTCTTCTCGATTGGGCTTGGGCCCATCACTTGGGTGTACACGTCGGAGATATTCCCAATGAGGCTACGTGCTCAAGGATCAAGTTTAGCAGTGTCGGTAAATAGATTGGTCAGTGGGGTTGTGTCAATGACGTTTCTTACGATTTCAAATGAAATAACGTTTGGAGGGATGTTTTTCATGCTCTCGGGAGTCATGGTGGCTGCAACGGTTTTCTTTTATTTCTTTATACCCGAGACGAAAGGGAAGAGTTTGGAAGAAATAGGAGCGATATTTGAGAGAAAGGATACCGAGGGTAGTAAGGTAATTGAGGTCACTGAAAGATAGTGTTTTTGATTTTGAATATAATGTTGTAGTAATGAAAGGTGTTGTTTGAGTTGTTTTTTTATGGTTGTACTTTTTGCTTATGATTTAATAGTGTAGGGTTGTTTTTGCTCATATATAAATATTGTGGGGCCCTTTTTACAAAAGAAATTTGTTTATCCTTTCGTCCATCGATTATTCATGACGTATAGTTTTGTCCAAAGATATTTATTATTTCACTTTTTGGTCAAAAATGGAAGAACTTTTTGCTTTGCAAATCTTTTAGGGTGATTGTGAGAAGTTAATCGGTGTTTATATAGTCAAAACTAAGCCTTAAATTTTCTCTTGAGGATAACAAAGGATATCCGTAAAACCTCCATTCATCTTATTTGTTTGTTTTTCGGTGGTTTTTGTCTCTATCAGATTCACTATGGTTTTAACAATGCGTGAATGATGCAATTTGATCCTATATCGTAACTATTGTTGGTTTGGTTGTTAACTTTCACATGAAGAATCTTGGCTAAATCTTCAACTAGGGATGGCAACGGGGCGGGTTTGGGGCGGGGATTGGTCCCCCCGTCCCCGTTTAAAAAAACCGTCCCCGTCCCCGCTTAAAAACCGCGGGGATTTAAACAGGGATCCCCATCGGGTAATCGGGGAAACCCGCGGGGAAACCCGCGGGGAAACGGGTATCCCCGTTTAGTATAAACGGTTAATTAAACGGGTTTTACCGCGGGATCTCCGTCATCGTTTAAACTTTACCACAAATCCACAAGTCTCGAAAAATGATATACAAAATTACATAACATTCTTGAATCCATTCTCTAAATATATTCGAAAGAATATTAAAGTCCTAAAGTTGAAATGCATCCAAAATAGTAACAATTTAGCTATATATATATATATAGTTTAAATGCATCCGAAGTATTAATAGTTGAAATGTTAAAGTATATATACGACCAAACATAAAAATCATTTAGCTATATATAATATATTGTCTACTAAACAATCATAAAATAAAAATAATTTTAGGGATATAATCGAGAAATATATTCGGGGAAATATTCGGGGATATAATCGGGTAATCGGGTCGGGGATTGGTCCCCCCGTCCCCGTCCCCATCCCCGTTTAAAATAAGCGGGTTTTCCCCGTCCCCGTTTATCGTCCCCAAACCTGCCCCATTTATTTCGGGTTTCGGGTTTCCCCATCGGATTCGGATTTTTTTGCCATCCCTATCTTCAACACTAAAGTAATCAAAAGTGAAAAACTTGTTGGTTACCTATCCACAAAAACCTTCATTAGAAGGAATCACAAGCTTTGTTGGTTCAGTATTGTCGATAAATATAACTACCAACTTACCATGGTCTATAAAGGACGCAATCTCTTCAAGGGCTTTCAATTTGTTGTCTATATCATTTGATATTGCATGGGTATCAATCGGTAGGTACATCTGCAAACAATATTCCTCCTCGGCTCCTCCAACTTCCTTTATTTGCAATTTTGCATTATATTGTTAAACTATTTCAATTTGAATTCTTTTTTCAATAGGTTTGTTTTAGATGTTGAATCTCATGCATGAATGTGAAGACTATACTTTTTGGAAGAGGTATCCCAGACCACATTGGGCCCAGACTAATCCTCGGCAATTTTGGGCCGAAGCCCGACTGCTAAAGCATGCAGCCCGGGGTCGAAGCCCCCGTACCTCCAGAATGCGTCCCCCAAGGCTCGAACTCGGGTTCACCACTATGTAGTGCCCAAGCCTTACCACTAGGCTAACACTCCTTTGGTTGTGAAGACTATACTTTCATCTGGAGTATTTTGGCTTTCTAACAACATGCATACATAGAGTAAAGTCTAATTGCACAATTGATTTTGTTTTTTTTTTTTTGGTTTTTTTAGGGACAAAAGATGCATGGACTATAAAAATAATCAGTAACAAAACTTCTCTACAATATTCGTCTTGTTTAGAAGCAAAACCCAACAAAGAAAGCAAGCAAAAGTTAATTTTTCGTGTGCTTTTGAAGCAAGAACAAGGCAACAATAGCAACAACTTCAAGTAAGATTTTATCGTTAAACCATCGTTTTAATGTTGGATCATATTAGCATGTGACATTGTAGCAAAGTTTAGTAATACAATAGGGTCAATATCAAGGATGGAAACTGGAAAGCTAATTATTCAGTTTTCAGCATGATTAGTTGATTATACGTAATATAAATAATAATATGTGAATATAGTTATTTGTTAATCCACGTGTGTAAATACTCTCATGCAATTTAATGATCCTTATTTTTTTTTTTAATTATTTTGGTTGAACTTTTTTTGATTAACCATAAATGCATTGATAAAGTAGTTTTTTTAAATTTTATTTCATTTTTATTGAACGGCAAAAAAAAAAAAAAAAAGAATGTAAAAAATGAAGCTTTGATAATATCATCATCCTGCCTAATAAACCTTAACATTTTATTAAATAATGACTGGCAAAGAACTAGCCACGGAATACACCAAAAGACAAGAAATAAGCCTTTTTTTCCCTTTCAAACTTGTCCTAATATGTAAATAATATTGAGTATTTAATTATTAATGGCCAATTGTAACACCCATTTTCTAAAACATAAACTTAACGGAAAGTAACCAATATTCATACATTTGAACAAAACAAATTTCAAAAGCGGAAGCTTGTCCAAAAACCATTCATAATTCATAAGATTTCGAAACATGAAATTCCAAAGCTTGGAAATCATAAAGCATAGTTTAAAACATTATCTAACTAAAACGTTTACATGCCAACCAATTAAGTAGTTTCCATCCAAAACGTCGTCACATTTCAACGTCTCTTAACCTGACTGAACCGACGGATCCCGGAGCTTCAAACCTTTTTCTTTTCCCTTATGGGACGTACCTGACACTAAAAAGGATAAACAACAACGGGGTAAGCATAAAGCTTAGTGAGCTAGCACCACCTACATCTTACCACATAGCACGGACTATACCATAACAGGTACCAACACAATCAACATCATTCACATCAAGCATATCAATAATTATCAAACACATCAGACACCCGACTCTCATGAGATCGATATTTAATCGCCCGTCAGTTTGGACACGGGTCGGCCCCCACAACTCACCAAGGGCATGTGGTTTCCCTTTCTCCCGTCAGTTAGGACACGGGTGGCCCCCACAACTCACCAAGGGCATGTGGTTTCCCTTTCTCCCGTCATTTAGGACACGGGTCGGCCCCCACAACTCATCAAGGACATGTGGATCCCTTTTACATACGCTATCATGCATACAATACATGCCACACAATAAAATGTAAGTAAGTGTAACTCACCTGGATCGCAAAGATATCAAAAGCACGAAACTCGCACGATCCCTCAAACCGAATCCTGTATTTGTAACAATTTACAACTAAAATTAGGACCCTCAAACAGTCCTAAAAAAAGCCTAAACAAGTCCCTAAGAAGTCCCATAAGCTACCTTGACCAAACGGTTTAAAACGGACTCAAAACGGAAGTCGCGGGTTGCGACCATCAACGAGAGTTTTTACCTACAACTCCAATTTCGACCGAAACCATCGAAATCAAGTTCATACAACATCCCATAATGATTATACACAATCACATGACATCATGCTCGACTCATCACTTCTGAATAATGATCAATTGGCCATCATTCGCAATCCATAACCTTAATTCACAAACTCTATGTAACCAATCTCTCCCCTGTAGATGGAAGTCCTACATCTCCTCTCGCACCACATCTCATAAGGAGGCATGCTGATGCTGGCATGAAAGCTGTTGTTGTACAAGAACTCTGCCAACGGCAGATACGTATCCCAACTTTCTCCAAAAAATCCACACACACAACCTCTCGCTCTGACAGTCAGCTTGTCTACTTTTCCCCATATAACATCATGATTTCTATAAGTACAACTGACCTTGTAATCAAATCCTTCGTCACATGTTCTTTCTTCCATCCAATAACTCTAACTTTAATTCAACCTTCACTCATAGATACGTCTATCACTTTTCCACATCCCTTTTCAACTCTGGCCACAAGTAATCTGACCTTACATCTATGATACTGGAACCTATACATGGTTTCAACGACTTAAAAGACCACAACTGTCGGGTATTAACCGAACTACTTGACCCTTAAATCCTCCATTCTTTGAATTCTCACTCTTAACTGCTTTTCTTTGTGACTGCTTAATCATAACTACTAGCGAGGTTATTATTATCAACTTGTCCGCTTTGGAGACACAGGGCCCTAACCGGTCACCCCTAGTCCCTCACGATTTTGCTTTGAAGTTGTTCAGTCCAGGTCACAACCCACAACGCGTCTACCATCACATCATTTCTACGGATTACAAAGGATTTCATAACATAAACATATCTGCACATATAACTGCCCTCCGTTCCAAGAACGTAACTGATCCTGCTGTTTCCTCTAACGAGAACGATATTATCCCCTTGACCCTTACGCGTACAAGGTTGTCCATATGCACACAAAACATTCTATTCACATCCAACATAGTTATCTACCCTCTACTATCACGTACAACACAAACACACAATATAGCTCTTTACAACATCCATTTACTTCCCACGCTTCATCATATTACAACTACCACGTGGTAAGTGTTGGGAATCACATGCTACAGAACATGCACAGCGGAATAAAAAATACCCGGATTCCCAATTGAGGATCCAATCCCAAACACAAAACAGACATAATCAAAAGAGTGTTTTTGAGGTTACCTTTAAAACGAAAAATAGTCCGGAAAGCTGGTAGGGGTTACACCGCTACTGACACACTTCGCGAGAATGGCTGCTAGACCACCGAATTGGAAACAAAAACCGACTGGCTTTTCTTCTTGGTGTGTGGCGTCGATCTCAGGGAAAGAGAGGGAGGGATATTTGTTTTCTTGAGGTTTAAGTAATAATCAGGTTAAAACTCTCAATTCTAATTAACCCAAGGCTTATATTTATAGGATTATATTTGGTAGTATTCTATACCAAATATAATTCTTCCTATAATTATCCTTTAATTAATTAATCAACCTGATCATTTAATTTCCCTTTTAATTAATCCAACTGATTAATTATCTGATAAATAATTTCACTAATTATTTATCCTTTCACCCTTTTAAATAATTAATAAACTATTGATTATTTTACACACGTTCCATTTATTCTCTTTTTAGTGTGCAGCGGTGTGACCTACTAGTGTCTTATAACATTGGACACGGTAACCCTGTTACTGTCTCGCACACAATCCTAACAGACTCCCACTTGTGCTAGACTGTAACTGTACTGTTACCATTAGCCTAAGGAGGTCCCTAGCCAGACACTTAGGTTAACCAGGTTATAAGATCTCTTATATCCAGAGATACAATTCACGCTTGAATTTGTACACAGGTTCATTCCTTTTGCACACGATATTTCTAAAATGATTTTAAGACATGGAGTGGAGGATTCATTTCTTTAAAATCAAGTATTTCTTGACTCTGATTTCGATCGCCTGCAGTAACGGATATTACTAAATAACACTTGTTATTCTATCCGAGCGTGGCCACGCGTTTTCTGCCAATCTTAATCGTCAAGGGCCCCGGAAATATCTTTCTTTTGAAAGAGGTGCAAATCCCTTCTTGACTACTTGCATTTGGATCCACGGCTTCCGCTGCATCTAGTCACGTCCCGTATAGCCGCCCTGTTACGGTGCAGCGTTAGGACGTGCTAAGAGTACAGCAGTCCTCATGTTCCCAAACCAAGTATCTCAGGTCTAAGGATAACGTATCAAGTCAATGCTTATGACTCAGGCTCCATGAAGCAGACTTGATTACTGGTCACTTCCAATACCCAAACACTCTGATGAGTATCTATAAATACTTGGTCACATCACTTGTGCTTTTATTCTCTACTTCGAATAAATCATCAAGTATTTATAATAGCGTAAAACTCCCTATTGAAATTCCCATTTCAATAGGTAGCTACGGAAATTTTGATTTTCTTACAAAACTTTGTAAAAATCATGGATACGTTAAATATGCAAAAAACAGTTAATTTAGAACAATCATGAAATAAAACCTCCATTCATTTTATCACACTGTAAAATTTACATGATTATATTATTCAAAATTAAACTACAGTAATAATTAATAAACTAAAAACTAGCTACTGGCTTCCAGGTACTGCATCCCAAAGGAATTTGCATGTGCCTCATGCTTCACCCTTGCTAGTGGCTTTGTCAGCGGATCTGCGACATTGTCTTTTGTTGGAATCTTGCATATTCTCACATCTCCTCTTCCAATGATCTCTCGGATAAGGTGATATTTTCTGAGTACGTGTCTTGACTTGTGATGCTCTCTAGGTTCCTTTGCTTGCGCTACGGCTCCCGAGTTATCACAGAATATATCGATCGGTCTAGAGATAATGGCAACCACTCTGAGATCCGATAGAAAATTCCTTAGCCAGACAGCTTCCTTTGCCACATCAGATGCTGCAATGTACTCTGCTTCTGTAGTTGAATCTGCGCTCTTCCACGAGATCGCGCCTCCGTTTAGGGTAAAGACGTACCCTGACTGTGATCTAAAATCATCTCTGTCGGTCTGGAAACTGGCGTCAGAATATCCTTTGACACTGATTTCATCCTCAGATCCTCCAAAGACCAAGAACATGTCTTTCGTTCTTCTCAGATACTTGAGAATGTTCTTGACAGCCACCCAGTGAGGTTCTCCTGGATTCTGCTGATATCTGCTCGTAACACTTACTGAGTAAGCGACATCGGGCCTGGTACATAACATGGCATACATAATCGATCCAATTGCTGAAGCATATGGAACCGATTTCATTCTGTCCTGTTCTTGACTAGAAACGGGACATTGTGTTTTACTTAACACTATGCCATGTTGCATCGGGATAAATCCTTTCTTGGATTCATCCATCCTGAATCTCTTCAGGATTTTATCAATGTATGTACTTTGGCTAAGTCCGATAAGCCGCTTGGATCTGTTTCTGTAGATCTTTATGCCAAGTATATAAGCGGCTTCTCCAAGGTCTTTCATCTGGAAACATTTGCTTAACCAATTCTTTACACTCTGTAAAGTTGGAACATCGTTTCCTATGAGTAGAATATCATCTACATACAGAACCAAGAAGGTTACTATGCTCCCACTGAACTTAGTGTAGACACACAGCTCGAACTCACTTTTGGCGAAACCAAATTCTTTGATTCGCTCATCAAGGTGTAAGTTCCAGCTTCGAGATGCTTGCTTTAATCCGTAAATGGATTTCAACAGTTTACACACCTTGTTAGGATTCTTAGGATCTTCAAACCCCTCTGGTTGTTCCATATAGACATCTTCTGTTAACTTTCCATTCAGAAAGGTTGTCTTGACGTCCATTTGCCAGATCTCGTAGTTAAAGTACGCTGAAATGGCCATAAGAATTCTAATTGACTTTAACATGGCCACTGGTGAAAAGGTTTCATCATAGTCAATACCATGAGTTTGCGTGAATCCTTTTGCGACCAGTCTGGCCTTGAAAGTGTGTACATTCCCATCCATGTCGGTTTTCTTTTTGAAAACCCATTTGCGTCCAACAGCTCTACAGTGTTGTGGCAAATCAGTCAACTCCCAAACTTGGTTGTCGTACATGGATTGCATCTCGGCCTTCATGGCTTCCTGCCATTGTTCAGACTCATTGCCTGACACAGCTTCTCCATAGGATGTTGGTTCATTCAAGTCTCCACTGTCTTGAGAGACTAGAAACCCAAGATACCTATCTGGTTCTTGTCTCACCCTACTGGATCTGCGAAGGTCCTGTGTTTGCACTTCCTCAATCGGTTCTGATTGAGGTTCAACATTCTCATGTTGAATTTCTGGCTCAACAATTGGTGTGGTGTTTTCTTCGTCTACTACCTGTAGATCTACATCCTTTCTGGTGTTCCCAGAACTGAGAAACTTTTCTTCCAGAAATTTTCCGTTTCGAGCAATAAAAACTTTGTTCTCTTCAGGGTTGTAGAAATAATATCCCACGGTGGTTCTGGGATATCCAACGAAGAAACACTTGTCGGATTTGGGCTTGAGTTTTTCTGAGGTGGGTCGTTTGACGTAAACCTCACAACCCCAAATTCTTAGAAAAGATATATTGGGTTTCTTTCCCCTCCATAATTCATATGGAGTCTTTTCCACCGACTTTGTTGGCGCTCTGTTCAGTATATGTGCTGCTGTTTCGAGCGCATGTCCCCAGAATGACATTGGCAGCGAAGAGTGACACATCATCGTTCGTACCATATCAAGTAAAGTACGATTTCTCCTTTCTGACACACCATTCATCTGAGGTGTGTACGGAGGTGTGAGTTGGGATACAATCCCACACTCCATCAGATGATTGTCAAACTCGTCACTAAGATATTCGCCTCTGCGATCCGACCGTAAAAACTTGATCTTTCTGCCAAGTTGATTCTGTACTTCATTCTGAAATTCTCTGAATCTTTCAAAGCTTTCAGATTTATGTCTCATAAGACAGACATAACCATACCTACTGAAATCGTCAGTAAAGGTAATGAAGTACCGGTATCCTCCTCTTGCCACATGACTAAAAGGTCCACACACATCTGTGTGGATTATTTCTAACAAGTCAGTAGCCCTTTCATTTTCTTTGTTGAAAGGTTGCTTTGTCATTTTGCCAGATAAACAAGACTCGCAATTATCAAAAGGTTTATAATTGAAAGTTCCGAGAAAACCTCCTTTTAGGAGTAATTCAACGCGTTTCTAGTTTATGTGGCCTAAACGACAATGTCAGAGGTAAGTTTGATCCTCAATGTCTTTGGATCGTTTACTTATATGATGGATTTCACTACTGTCGTCTTGTAGATTTACTGTATATAGACCATTCACAGGTGTTGCCTTAAAATAGAAGATATTATCTTTAAAGACAGAAATCATTTTATAATCGTATTTGTAATAAAAACCTTGGTCTACTAACAAATCAAAATACAAAACATTCTTAATCATATTTGGAATATAATAACAATTATCCAGTTCCAAAACTAGACCCGAGGGTAAACTAAGACTATAAGATCCTACGGCTTCAGCAATCAGCGGAGTGCCTTCGCCAACTCGTAGGTTCGAACGGTCCTTCCTCAAAGTCTTTCTTCTAGTGAATCCCTGTAAATGATTACAAATGTGGTTACCACTGCCTGTATCAATTACCCATGATTCATAAGAAGTGATTAAGCAATCTATCATAAAGATACCTGGAGCATCGGGTAAACCGATCTCTATCTGGTCGATATTCATCGAGTGCTCGCAAATATCCTCGCTGCCGCATTCTGGGCAACTCAGATCTCCTAGCTCATCAATCACATCAGCATCCATGAGATCTACAGGTTCCGGTACTGGCTCTAGACTGGCCAGAATATCTTCATGAACTTTATCCACGTCTTTCTTTGGTTCCTTCATATAGGCACTAGCTGTGTCTTGAATCTCTTTTGTGAGGGAAAACCACATGAGGTACACTAGCTCTTCCTGAGTCATCTTATACCCCAAACGCGATAAACATTTAAAGAGCCTTCTCATTTCAATAAGATGGTCTTTAACTGACTGACCCCTTTTCAGCTTCAGTGAAAAGATTTCTTGCATGATCAGAAGTTTACCTGTGTGCTTATAGAGACCTAACTGGTTTTCTATATCTTTCACAACCTTGTGACATGATTTAACTCTTAAATCTCCCGTGAACTCGGGTGATGTCGAGAAAATCATAATGGACATTACATCCGATTCATCTGCCAGATATTTAAAATACTGAGTAAAATCCCTCTCGGGAGAATTACTCTCTGGTCGTGAAACAGGTTTTTCCAGAACATACAGCTTACCCTGTGCATGCAAGACATTGCCAAGGTGCATTTTCCAGACTGGAAAATTTTGGCCTGTAAGCTTCCATTTACAGTTGATGAGTCTTAGGGATTCCTCAGGGGTATAAAACGGAATTACAGATTTCGCATCTACAAATTAAGAATAAATTCCAATTTTAGTTTATAATTACAAAATTCTAATAAATTATCACCCTTAAAATAAATTTATTAGACTAGAATCCATATTTCACACGTGTCGGGAAGCATGTGATCATGTCAAACCGACCCATGCGATTTATGGTAGGTAAAACTATACCAATCGCATTTTAATACGACTTCTAGATCGTCGGGACATCGGATATATAATCCATGCATATTTAGTCCCTCTAGTGCATTTTGGCCTGGTACCACCCAGTGAATAAATAATTACCAAAATAGACTGCACCACCCGGGACCTGGACAAACTCTGGCCGGTACCACCCGGAGATAATTCGCAGAGTTTTATCACCCTCCAGTTTCGGTTTGAACACGGGCGTTCATAGTGTGTGCACTTACAACGCCCTATGTACCTTACACCGGAGGTGCCCCTAAAGTGGGTTGCACTTACTAATCTATGATTTTAACAAGGGTTATAAATGCCAGTTTTTGAAAAACTTGGATTCAAACACAAACTGTATTTGTATCCCATTTTACTTTTAAATCATTTAATTTAAAAAAAACGCTTATATTTAAAAATTACGTAACTAAAATAACCACGCAATTTATATAACTGATAAATATAAACAACCACGCATTAAAACATGTCATAGTCAAAAACCCTTAACTATTGTCGTTTCGTGAGCCAACACAAAACGACGGTCTTTATTCCTAAGGGACAACTTGATCTTCTTGGCCCTCCCACTGGCTCCAAGATCCGTCTCTTGTCTCCGTGCTCCGTCTTCGGCTTCGATAGTTATATGTTTAAAATTTACAAAATAAGGCGGGTTGTAAATGGCACGCAGGCCTCCCGTAACCAATAATTAAAATTAAATAAACAAAACCTTAACAAACAACCACGGGTCAAAAGGGTTTGACTATGACTGAATAGGATAAAATATTATCTAAACCATAAAATTGAAATTATCCTTCAGGGTTTCCAAACTTATCTAGTTTAGATTACCCTTATCCGACCGTAAACAGTAACAGCTATCTGCTATCGCCGCCACACTGATCGTTTTTCCGAAAAAAAATTTCCACCATTCGTCAGCCATGTCTCGCGGCGCGAAACTGACTGATCGCGGCGCGAGGCCGCCTCTCGCGGCGCAATCCGACGAACGGTGGTCCGACGACGATAGCCCGAAAGCTCTCGCCGCCGACCCTTCTAATGACCGAAACCCCGCGGTGATCGACACCCCATTGCGGTGGTTGTCGACCACCGTCATCTACACAACCATCGCCGCCATCTTTTGTGCCGGCGACAGCGGCGGTTAGACGCCACCACCATCGCCGTGTTTTGACAGTCCCGGAATCGCAATCAAGTCCCGCCACCACCACGATTCGGTGGTGTGGCGGTTGTACTCAGACGACGACGGCAGCGGCGGACGCTGCCACCACTACCGCCGCCTCCGGCGACTGCAATCGAGGGGAAACAGCCACCACCACCACGATTCGATCGGCGATCGCAGCAATCGGTTACCACCGCCGTCGATTGCGGTCATGAGCAGCAGCAATCATCGCCGCCACCACCACGGTCGGTGGTGTGGCGGTTGTCTTGATCCTCCGACGGCAGTGGCTCGAAACCGCCACCGCCACCGTCGACTCAGATTGGCTCCGGTTGCGATCACTACTACCACCATGGAGACCGATCACCACCGCCACCACAAGCGGTGGTGCGGTGTTTCCAGTCGGCCACCGTCGCAACCACTAGCTGTGGTGCGGCGTGGTGGTTGTTTTCCGGTGGACAGCCGCCGGCCACCACAGTCTGTGGTTTCGCCGGCGGTGGTTCCCGATACGTATTAGGTTTTTCCAAAAATTCAATTTTTAACAAACGTAAACCATAAAATCAAATTTTTAACAAACCTATTAATCAAGTGAACCTGATCTGCAGGTTTGGGAAGTGGCTCTGATACCACTGTTGGGAATCACAGGCTACAGAACATGCACAGCGGAATAAAAAATACCCGGATTCCCAATTGAGGATCCAATCCCAAACACAAAACAGACACAATCAAAAGAGTGTTTTTGAGGTTACCTTTAAAACGAAAAATAGTCCGGAAAGATGGTAGGGGTTACACCGCTACTGACACTTCGCGAGAATGGCTGCTAGACCACCGAATTGGAAACAAAAACCTGATCATTTAATTTCCCTTTTAATTAATCCAACTGATTAATTATCTGATAAATAATTTCACTAATTATTTATCCTTTCATCCTTTTAAATAATTAATAAACTATTGATTATTTTACACACGTTCCATTTATTCTCTTTTTAGTGTGCAGCGGTGTGACCTACTAGTGTCTTATAACATTGGACACGGTAACCCTGTTACTGTCTCGCACACAATCCTAACAGTAAGAAGTACCACAATAAACTGCCCTGTCCTCTACTTCCTCCGGTGAAGTCAACACTGGTGCTTCACATAGCCCTCTTCTCACGGTCTCGATCGATGTTGTCTTCTCTTCTCCCCACACAATCGTTCCTTGCGTAAGTCTCCAATACGCCTCGTAAGTGCCTTACATGCTCCTCTTCCGATTTGGAATAGATCAACATATTGTCTATGAACACAATTACTGATCTATCCATCATCGGTCTGCAACACGGTTCATCAAGTCCATGAACACCGCTAGTGCCTTCGTTAAGCCGAAGGGCATCACGATGAACTCGAAATTTCCGCATCTAGTCCGAAACGCGGTCTTGTGCACGTCCTCTTCCTGAACTTTCAGCTGGTGGTACCCTGAGCAAAGATCTATCTTCGAGAACCAAGCGGCTCCCTGAAGCTGATCGAATAGATCATCGATCCTCGACAGCGGGTATCTGTTTTTCACCGTGAGCTTGTTGAGCTCCCGGCAATCGATACACATCCGCATCGATCCATTTTTTTTTCCACGAACATGATAGGGGCTCCCCAAGGTAAGGTGCCGGGCGAATGAACCCCTTATCCAAACGCTCCTCTAACTGCTCCGATAGCTCTTGCATCTTCGGAGGTGCTAACTGGTACGAAACCTTAGCTACCGGTGCCGCCCCCGGGACCAAGTCGATCTAGAACTCTACTTGCCTCTTGAAAGGAATGCTAGGAAAGTCATCCAGGAATACATCCGGATATTCACTAACCACTGGCACGTCCGCAACTGTCCTCTTCTTTGCTTCGTCACTGTCGACCACATACGCCGAGTAACTGTTGCCTCCATGAAGAAGGTGCTTCCTGGCCTTAGCCAAGATACACATCTTCTGTAGTCTTTTTTTTTGTCTTCTTCGATAGTTAGTTCTCCCCCACTTAGAGTTCGAACTACCACCTGATGCTTCTCGCGGTTGGTGCGAGCTCGGTTCTGATCTAACCAATTTATCCCAACTACTACTTTATCCTTATACACATCACTACACCAACGATACTCATCGTCCGCTAGTTTTACCTCTAACGGACTCTCTAACTTACCCTGTCGAAGCGTCCAGGCTCCGTCCTTGCTTCATCTGCTGTCAACTGGTACACACGCCCCTGAGTCTTGGGGTATCACTCTTCTTCCTGGCTTCTCCAATTCTAACTCTCTAATTCATGCTGTCTCGTGCATCTGATGGAAATCAATGCACCTTGCCATCACACAAACTCCCGAATCTCGGGCTTTTGGATCCTTGCATACTGTTAAATCTTCATCCGTTCATTGCCACGTAATTTGGACAAAAGTGCGACCGCTCCAAAAACAAGTCGGTGATTTCATTCGTTGACTCCATCGTCCGCGCCATCGATAAGGACTCACTCATGAGCCATTCCACATCCGATATCCAGCGAGAGCTGACTACGTGGTCCTACTGCCCTTCAAAGTGCGATGGTTGACACGTCGAGGAGTCTTTGTAGCTCGTTGCCCTCGTCTGTCCACCCTGCGATCCTCTCGATCCACTAGCCCTACTGGCTATAGCTGCCTCCACCCGACTATGGATCACCTTAGTCAGTTCTTGCTTCATTTGATCAAAAGATCCAGAAGCACATCATGAAGTACCTTTACAACTTTAGCCGCTATCATCTCTCTCAAATTAGGAATTTCCTGATCTTCGTTCTCGTCTGGTTTCTTACCTTCACTCCTTGTTCTCACCATACTGATCCGTAAAACATCATGCTTTAGATAGCTAAATCTATCTCCCTTCCCACTCTATCAAGTAGCCTGGTTCAACGACCCTTGCTTTATATGTCTCCTTACTAACATGTTTTTAGTGATCTATCTATTCTTTCAAGGACACACACATAGGTCCTAACATGCTACTACCCCAAAAACACAACTTTGTAGGTTCATAGAACTCGTAACTATGTCAATTCCCAACATGCACAGTGTATTTGCAATGATATGGGCCCTTATATCATTGTAACTACACCCTACATGCCTAGCCTCGACACCATTACTAAAGTCCTTATCCCCGACTCGGTTGTTACACACATGACTCATACGCCAGAGCTTAAAAGCTCGTCTACCAATTAATCACATAACAAGTATCATTCTTTCTACTCTTAACCACATACCATAAGCCTACATAAGGCATACATGCATACATTACATTCATAACAGCTATCATAAGGTACATGCTCAACTTTAACTGCATAGCACTAGTAATTCAAATAACTAGTATTCACTTATCACACATATCATACATTCACATAATACGTACGAGCATTTACTAATATAGTAAATCTACATGCTTAACAAGGTAAGGTTAGTGTGCTCACCCCGTTATGATACTCCGATCCGCAGTTCAGTCCCACCATTTATTCCTCGTTAAAGACATTCCATTTTGGTTACTTTTATTTAAGAAAACACGAGCATTTGGTTTAAGTTCAAATATCCACCGCTTGTGAATACCCGAATCCCTTAAACCTAGGCTCTGATACCAACTTGTAACACCCATTTTCTAAAAACATAAACTTAACGGAAAGTAACCAATATTCATACATTTGAACAAAACAAATTTCAAAAGCGGAAGCTTGTCCAAAAACCATTCATGATTCATAAGATTTCGAAACATGAAATTCCAAAGCTTGGAAATCATAAAGCATAGTTTAAAACATTATCTAACTAAAACGTTTACATGCCAACCAATTAAGTAGTTTCCATCCAAAACGTCGTCACATTTCAACGTCTCTTAACCTGACTGAACCGACGGATCCCGGAGCTTCAAACCTTTTTCTTTTCCCTTATGGGACGTACCTGACACTAAAAAGGATAAACAACAACGGGGTAAGCATAAAGCTTAGTGAGCTAGCACCACCTACATCTTACCACATAGCACGGACTATACCATAACAGGTACCAACACAATCAACATCATTCACATCAAGCATATCAATAATTATCAAACACATCAGACACCCGACTCTCATGAGATCGATATTTAATCGCCCGTCAGTTTGGACACGGGTCGGCCCCCACAACTCACCAAGGGCATGTGGTTTCCCTTTCTCCCGTAAGTTAGGACACGGGTCGGCCCCCACAACTCATCAAGGGCATGTGGTTTCCCTTTCTCCCGTCATTTAGGACACGGGTCGGCCCCCACAACTCATCAAGGGCATGTGGATCCCTTTTACATACGCTATCATGCATACAATACATACCACACAATAAAATGTAAGTAAGTGCAACTCACCTGGATCGCAAAGATATCAAAAGCACGAAACTCGCACGATCCCTCAAACCGAATCCTGTATTTGTAACAATTTACAACTAAAATTAGTACCCTCAAACAGTCCTAAAAAAAGCCTAAACAAGTCCCTAAGAATTCCCATAAGCTACCTTGACCAAACGGTTTAAAACGGACTCAAAACGGAAGTCGCGGGTTGCGACCATCAACGAGAGTTTTTACCTACAACTCCAATTTCGACCGAAACCATCGAAATCAAGTTCATACAACATCCCATAATGATTATACACAATCACATGACATCATGCTCGACTCATCACTTCCGAATAATGATCAATTGGCCATCATTCGCAATCCATAACCTTAATTCACAAACTCTATGTAACCAACTCATCCAAAAAATTATAGGGGGGGATTGTAATCATACCTTATGAGTAATTATAACTCAGTACTTGATTCCCCATCGGTTGCCTTCGAGAATTGCACGCACACACAACACTTAAATCTTCAAAATACCAAAAACGACTTCCTGGAAAATCAGCCCACTTCTGCCATTTTCTGCTCCTTACTGGAGCCTCCGATGCTCGATCACTCCGGTCATATCGAAGAACTATGAGTCGTGAAGCTGCTGTCCAAATTTCGCGACGATCCGACGGTTAACGAGGGAGAACGAGCCAATCTCCCACAGCCGCGCAATTCTGACGGGAATTCCAAAAATTTCCCTTTTCCCTCCTCTCTTGCTCTAGAACGGTTTTCATGATCAAAACAAGCCAAAATCATGATTATGCACCAACTAGGGTCGATATCTAATGATTATATGCAACCAATTTGACCAAAAACACACCAATTGATGATTCTATTATCACCATTCTACACCAAACCCTAACCATGACTTCATCTTACTAAAACCTTCAATTGAACATAAATTACACACATATGATTCATACCTTGGTTGTAGTCATCGTGATTTCTACAACAATTGCTCCATAACACCTTCAATTGCTCTCCTTTGCTTCCAACCTCAACCGCCCTCTCTCTCTCTCTATCTTACGTTCACAGGAACTGAAGAGAGTTGAGGGTTTCCTTTGGCTTATATCCTCCTAATCAACCCTTAAGTTCCATAATTAACAAATGAACCCCTCAACTTTTGGAAACATCAATACACAAAATAAGTTTAACTTAATGGAAATTCATTAACTTACGTAAAAAGGAAAAAGGGGTGTTACACCAATTGGCCTAACTTTTAGTAATTAATATTGATTATTAATTATCAATCATTATGCACTCAATGGGCTTGGCCATCATGGGCCTAGCCATGGGTCAAGATTTTTGGAGCATTAACTCAAGCATGGACCATAGCCTGTGTGGTGTAGAAAAGTGGATTTATTTTTAAAAAAAAATCTATTTTAAAGTAACGAATTGATGTTTAAAAGAGTTTTAAAAAATTTAAAGGAAAAGGTTTTAGTCCAAACAGTTTTGAAAGTTATAACATTCGCTATTTCACTGTAACAAAAATAAATTTATTGGATAGCGAAAATAAAATACATTGTAAAAGATTGTTTTATAGGACTAAATAAAAAAAACATCATATCTAAAAGTATTTTTCAATAATTTATAAGACGTTTATGAGAATCATATTAATTTTTTCTAACATTTTTAAAATAAAGTTTCATATTAACAAATTTTTATAGAACACTCTTGAAAAGTTTTCTATAACCCATCTTTTTAGAGGACATTTGTGTTTAATTTATAGAACACTTTTGTTAAATAGTGTTCAATAAAATAGTTAGCAAGACACTATATTTTAAAAATGTTTTAAAAAACTTGTTACGATACCCAAAACACCATATAAACTTTTTGTGACACTTTTATATAAAAACATTTTCTTGTGTGGTCCTATAAACGCTCGTAGGATGCTTATCTATTTAGGTGCCCAATAAAGTCTATTTTATTATTTTTATTGATTATATTATCAACATGTTCATAACGTCGTGGGACAGTTCGGTCTATATCCAGTGTGGGTATTAGAGCATTGAGAGGACCTTTCCCTAGTTCGAGAGGACTAGGAAGGACGCACATCTGGTGTACCAATTATCGTGCCCACAGTAAACGCTGGGTAGCCAAGTGCGGAGCGGATAACTGCTGAAAGCATTTAAGTAGTACCCCCACCCCAATATAGTTTTATCTTCTAAATGTTTAATTTCAAAGTTTTTTATTGGTAAAAAAATAATCTCTTTCTCATAGTAATCATTTCCAGGAAATTTTATGAATTTTACTTTCTTTCTCTCCTATTTTTCCATTTTCAAGGAAACTGTTTTAAAGAACCCGTTGAAGCAAAAAAAATAAATTGCTCAAAATTCTCACATCTCCATTTTGTAGATCCGTATACTTATATAAGGTTAAAATTGTAAGTTACTTATAACCTCCACCATAATTTTAAGTGAATTTAAATTTATTAAGTCAGTCTGCCAGTCTCTTGCTTTAAACCATCCATACCATCCATACCAAACTTGCAAACACCTCTTACAATTGATATAACATTGCCACCTAGAGAAAATGTCTTGCAAACAATCGCAAGTCTTGCTAAATTAAAAAGCTCTTGCAAGTATACGTATGAACTGTTGGGTTTTTGTGTGACCTCGAACCAAACTGATACGAGTCACGGTTCAAGAAAAACAAACTGGTTATTCTAAATATCAAACCAAATTGGTTTGATCAGCGGAAGCATAAACGTGTAAAAACCCGAAAGCACACGATCTTTATTGTTTATCTAAACTACACATAAATTGAGTTAGAAAATTACCTGAATCGCTTGAGATAGATCCACCCGTGATGAACCCTACGAACGGACCTTCTAGCCGGTCAAAACTCCAAACTCCCGAACGAAAAACCGAAACTAGTTTACGCCTTGTGGTTGTAGTCGACGACGGAGAGAGAGAGAGAAAGAGAGAGAGGATTTTGTTTCTGTTTGTTGTGTGAATAATGAATGAATGAAAAAGGATTAACCATAACTGAATATTTATATTGATGAAACAGTATCTGTATCATATTCAGTTTCCTTTTTCCAATAATTATCCAAAAATAAAACTCTTCTTTTCCACCAAGAAAGATTAATATATATTAACTAATATATATTAATTAATCAGGATACTTATTATTATATATATTTATTTTAACTAACAAATATATATAAATCAAGGGGTCGTATCCGTTACAAACTACCTAGATTGTGCAAACTATACAAACCAATCTCAACCATACATTTACATGATCAATGGTGTAGATTAATTAGGTTCCTAAATTCTCTCAACCATATTTGAAAAAAACTGCCTAAAAATTAGGGATACACAAAATCAATGGAAATAAATACAAAATCAATGGTTAAGATTAGGTTTGTATAGTTTGCACAATCTAGGTGGTTTGCAACGGATACTTCCCCTATAAATCAATTAATTAAACCAGTTATATATTTATTTAACTAATAAATATATAATCCCTTTTAATAGAAACCTTTAACTTTGGAGTTTATTACAGAAAACACCCCATAGATTTATAATTGACTATCATAAATCTAATATCTCTATACTGGAGTTATTTTAGTTGTTCGTTTTACAGGTCCTCACAAGTGTGACCCTCAAGTGTCTTATAACATTGGATGTGTAATCTTTGGTTTGTCAACTACTGCACATAATTACTAACATGAACCCTTTTCATATTTTTTTTCTTTTATATATTTATACAAAAACTTATTTTTTATATAAATAAAATATTATATTATAACTAATGATTGTAATTAATTTTATAATTACGTTAATTTTTAATAATTTTATAATTAATTTAATTATTAATAAATTTTTTAAATTTATTCATATTATCAAATATAGTAAAAAAATAAAAAAATAAAACCTTATTTTACATACTACATTTTATAATTAATTAGTTAATCTTTTATATATTATTTATATTATAATTACTCAATTATTTATATTATCATATTTACTAGTTTTGTAGTATTATAAATTATCAAAATATAAATTATAAATCATAAAGTAGTTGACTAGATAATAGATATCACTTTAAAAAGTAATTTACTAATAACCTAAAATAATGGTTTTGATATAATTGAAAGTTCTTAAACAGTTTTGTAAAGTTACCAAATTTTGAGGGACCAATGATGTAAATTTGAGGCTCTAACTTGTAAATTAGAGATTAATCCTCAAAACTTGAATCGACTTGGTTCCATCTTATTTATTTTTATTTTTCTTTATTTTGTCCAAATAAGTTAGTTTTATAATTTACATATTATGTACAAGTAATAAGTGCATGTCTAAGGTGACATATTCTCAATTAAAGTTAACTTATGAAAGCCAGGAGTATGGTGATTTACCCATTCCATCGTCACTTTATCTCTATATTTATATGCATTGTTTTTAAAGGCAAAATTATAAGAACTCTTATATGGAGATATTTTTTTTATGGTCGATTAAGAAGACAGGGCTATCGATGAGTTCGTGGTGGTAATTATAAATAGAGAGATTTAGGTTTAGGAATGTTTACTGATAAGACTTGGTGTGGAATATTTGAATTTGAGGTGAGTTTCCTTTAACCATTTTTGAACTGGAATGCATATATCAGTAAACTGTTATGACCTAAATTGTTATATGTCTATCAGAAGCGTATTTGATAGAATTTTGAAGTTTCTTTTGATACAATTTGCTATATGAATTTTTGTACGAGAATGCTATCTTAGCAAAAAGTTAGTAGTGATTTTTTATGTACAATTTAGTGTTAAAAGACCAAATTGTATTCCTTTTGTGTTTGAATATATGTAAATTATGTGTTACGTGTAATGTGAAAATACGGGTTGTTACATAATATGATATTATATTGATGTAGAGGTTTATTGCAAAACTGATGGTGTCTTACTTCAGAAAGATGAGTGACATGCATTGACGTGAATGGTCTTATACTTGTGCTTGTTATTTATGTTTCTAGAATAGTAGATTTGCATCTCTCATTTTGAAATATTATTCAAAAAAATAAAGTCCCACATCTTGGACTGACTTCATATAAAAGAAACAAAAAATTTGTTGATATTATATAGAGATCAATGAAAAGTGAAGGCCAAAAGGCTATGTTTTTGGTATCACCCTTTTGTTTTCTAGTGCACACATAGTATCTACCACAATTCACAACCCCATGTTTTGAAAAACATGATCAAATAATCACATAAAATTTATAACCAAAAGTCACAATGCATAGACTTGAAACCAGGGTCATTTTGGTGAGCTAGATATATAAATACATACAAGAAAGCATTATAATGATGGATCACATTCACATGTGAATGGTGGGGTTAAAGAAATGAATGTCAAATGGTTGTTATATGTTTGGCTTCAAACCAGAAAGCTGAACTCATTATAATTAGTTATCAACAACAACAGTGTCATGTAGGCTTTTGTTTTTGAACCATTATTTTATGTGTTTCTTTCTTTTGGAACCTTCTTTATCTTCAAAAGATGCCCTTTGAATTTCTCCTAGGGTTGTATTTGATGGTGTATCAATATAACACATGAAATTTAGGTTATGTTTTATTCTTTATACAATTATATATAGTTTAATATTTTGTCCAATTATAAAGTTTTAGGCTTTTTACTCTAGTCTTTTAATTTAGCTGATACAACAATTACCGATTCTAGGTTTCGAAGAATGATTTTGTTAAGTAAAATTTAGGTAGTTATTTTGTCATTTTAAGGCATTTTTGTTATTTTAAACTTAAGGCTTTTAAATATGAATATTGTAAGTTTGTAACCTAAGTAAGATTGTGTCTGTGTGTGTGAGAGAGAGTTATTATACATTGAGCAAACATATATAGATATATATGGTTCAGTTCACGTGAGACTAACTTGTTTTTATTAGACCTGTGAGACTCTATTTTTACACTACTAAACTTTACAGCAAAACACTGCATGTGACAATAAAAAAATTTTGAACCTTCACAGCAACAACACTAGTTTGGTCTATATCTAAAATAAAGAATTCAAGGCATACAAACTACAAAGTTATAATACATGCATGATGCATATATACACACAAACACATGCATGGATGTATACTATACATAACATATATATAGAGAGAGACAAAAGTGAAAGGACATACAAACAATACATAAACACACAACTATATATATATATTTATATATATATATAGACTTTTAGAGAGAGATAAAGTTTAAAGGCATAGAAAGTTGGATATGGATATGTACGTACATATAAAACAAAACCATAACGTTTTATAACCCTACGTATCGTTTTTAGGGTGTGTTTGCATATACCAATTTTTTTTTTTCAAAATAATTATTGTAATTTTAAAAGTAAGATGTATAACAAATAAATACTTCCTTGTGCACATTTAATTAGTTATTTCATTTTTAAAATAAGAAAATTGTTTGCAACTTCTTTGGAAATATATATTATTGGAAAGATATTTCTTTTTTCGTACTTTAAACATTTCGTATAGTACCCAATAAATTATTGCGTGTTGGTTTAATGGTTTCAGTACTAGTGTATTTAGAAAATGTTAATAAATTCCAAATCCATTTAGCGATGATTGTATTTTTGATTGGTACTCCATTGGTCCTTTGGTTAGGTATTAATGCAATATTACCTATTTATAAATCCTTAATTTTAGATTTTTTTAAATGGATTCAATTGAAAATTATTACTTCTCATTTTTATAGAGTATCTATATCTAAACACTTGGAAAACTACAAACTTAGTATTTACTTTTTAATAAACATGATCTAAACACCACTATAATATTAATATATATATATATATATATATACTAGTTTTGATCCAGTGTAATACACGGGATAATTTCAAAAAATTAAATCATGCCAAAAACCTTATATTACAAATATGAAAATGACCATAAATACAAAGTCACATTCGAGAAATCAACAACTCCAACTTGGACAATAAACATGAATAAAATCATTATAATCATGTGTAGGAAAAAATAAAAATTAAAGAGCGTTTGATTAATTACCTTTGTGTGTGTATGTGTAATTGGTAGTGGCTTAATTAAGAGAGTTGCAACAATTGATTGAGATTGAGAGATTGAAAGGGGTATTTATAGAACGAGATTGAGAGATTGAGATTGAGGTGTGTATTTTTTGATTAAAACTGTTTGATTTAATTATGTAGAGGATTTTTGAAAGTTGTATTTATCTTTTACATTATTTAATTTATTGTTTTCATATTTATCTATAGTTTGGATTAAAAAATGAAAATTTTTAAAGAGCTTGAGTATATTTTTTTGTTCCAAGAAGTTATATGGAATTTTCTTAAGAATTAAAAAAAATAGGAAAAGTAATATTTTTCAACTTTGGAAAACTCTTAGAAAATTGTATTTTGAAAATAGAGAGAATATTTTTAATTCTTTATATCACCAATGAAAAATAATAATACGTGTATTGATTATATTAAATATTACACAAATATATGTAGAGGATTTTTTAAACCGTTTGATTTAATTATGTATTTTTGAAAGTGGTATTTATCTTTTACATTATTTTATTTATTGTTTTCATATTTATCTATAGTTTGGATTAAAATGTTTGATTTAATTATGTAAAGGATTTTCTAAACCGTTTGATTTAATTATGTAGAGGATTTTTGAAAGTGGTATTTATCTTTTACATTATTTTATTTATTGTTTTGATAATCGAAACCGGCTCACCAGAACGCGACACTTGGCAATTCGGCTCACCAAAGCATGACACGTGGCAAACCAGTTACTCTTTTATTATATATAGATATATATATATTAGGTTTTAATAACGAGGTATAACCTGTTAAATTTCAGGTTTATAAGTTATTTATAAACATGTATAATCTTTTTATTTAATTCAATGAAATTATGAAACTATCTAGTAATTATGTAACTTATAAACACTACACACATTTGAATACATGATAACCATTAACTTCCTAGAGAAAAATTCAAATACAAACCACTTTTTGGTTGTGAACGTGAGGACAACCCAGAGCGCCACACGTGGCATTTTGACTTACGCGACTTAGTGTTATTCAGTCTGAATAAAGCCCGTGACTTAGTGTTATTCATACTGAATAACGTTATATTCATACTGAATAAGGCTAAGTCACGGGACAAGTCGCGCGTGTCATTATGAGTTTTCTGCGACTAAACTATATTCATAATGAATTAGGCTTATTCAGTCTGAATAATAGTGTTATTCAGTATGAATAAGCTTAGTCGCAGAAAATTCAGATTGACACGTGGCGCGCTCTGGGTTGTCCTCACGTTCATAACCAAAAAGTGGTTTGTATTTGAACCCACCCTTAACTTCCTATATGCAAAATAATACTTTATTATTATCTTTTACAACAATATTGATATATTTTTTGTATTTATGGGTCTTCTAATTAGACCGTATTTGATAAAAATAAGCTAGTAAATGTTTAAAATGGACCATAAGCTAGCCTATTGAAACGCTGGTTAGAGTAGCGTTTCAAGAGCTTTTTGTAGCGTTTTCTAGTTATACCTGTATTAATATTAATTATTATACTGCAAGATATCTTTTTTGGTCATTTTACATACACATAAGGTAGTTTTTGCCAAACATAAGTTATTCATAATTTAGTTTATCCGCTACTAGCTAACTTCTTAATTAATAGCTAGCTTATCAGCTAGTTTGCCAAACACAGCCTTAATAAAACATTTTAACCACACCATTTATATTCGCTATTTTATTTAAATATAAAGCTCCCATTCTTTTATTTTTTTTTCATTTCATATGGCATCGCCATGAACAATAACTATCATAAAATATTCAAAAAGGGAGAAGGGGTTTGAATTTGGGATGAAGTAGATGTTTCATGGCAAAAATGTCAAACTCATGGCAATTTAAATTAGATTTACTTATTTATATATATTATATATAACTTCACAAAATGGATTTGAATTAAAGATGATTTTGAGAAAACAATACAAGTGCAAAAATTCAAACAATAATACAAATGAAATACGAGATGAAAATGACAAGCCTATGGTTTCAAATCTAATCCCTAATATTTTCAAAGAATTGCGTTTCCCTCTATTTATTAGTTATTAACTGTAATTTATATTATTAGATAGTGACAATTAATAAAAACAATAAGTTTATATACATTTTCTTAAAACTTTATTTAATTTGTACTTGGATCATGTTTGACAATCATAAGCTAACTAATTTTCAAAATATCGAAAAAATCTTGAAAAGCTATTTAGGAAGGTCTTGATATCCAATCATATACACGAACCTGGATATTAAAGAACATAACCTAATTTAGAAATCTGACTTGTTTTGGAGAACTAAGTTATTGTGATGACCCCATATCAAATATGACGTTGTCCAAATCGTTGTTTGCCAAAACCTTGATAATTGTAATATTCCAAACTAATTGTACAAGATATTATTCGTTTTGTCCACACACCTAGACTAACAATTTATAAACGCTTTTGATATATAAGGTACCAAGTCTCTTATAAGGCAACATGTGTCCCCCTCTCCAATCAATGTAGGATTTTACAGTCCACCCCCTTGAGAGCCCAACATCCTCCCTAGCACCTCAGTTCCGTTACCGACTCTGATACCATTGGTAACATCTAGACTAATCGTTGTAACACCCCGCCTATCACGGCACAATATTGTCCGTTTTACCTCATTGTCCACGCCTTTGTTTCTATTGACCCAACGGGGACTTCTCACGGGGTCACCACGTGTAGTACTGCTCCCACCTAAACACGATTAATTGCAAAGTTCCATGAACTTACCATGCTTGTGGCTTCAAAGCACATTGTGTCTAGTAAGACCAAGGTTTTATTTAGGGATTACTTCTTCAAAATGTATCTAACTATCCCCAATATACTATTGTGTGTATCAACCTAAAACAATTCCTTTTGTATCAACCTACAACGATATGAGATTTGCCTAAAGTGTTACAACCATACCATATATTGTTTTTATTGCCTACATACCTAGACACGCGATTTTAAAATGCATCTTATAGATGAGGTATCAAGTCCCTTTTATTCTCTCCTTAACCAACGTGAATTTTACAAGAACCATGAAATTGAAGAGTCCTCTGTGTGGTTGAGGTTAGGCCTGTAAATGAACCGAACGTTCATGAACCGTTCGTGATTTCGGCGGGAAGTTCGTTTATGTTCGTTCGTTTAATAAACGAACGAACACGAACAGAATTTTACGTTCGTTTAAATAAACGAACGAACACGAACAACGTCCCCGTTCGTACAATTATGTTCGTGAACGTTCGGTTATGTTCGTGAACCATCGTTCAGGAACCGTTCATTTATATTCGTTTATTAATTATGTTCGTTCATTTATATTAGTATATATAATTATTTATTTATTTATTGTATATTATTTATTAAGTAATTTAATTATTTAACTATGTTTTAAATAAAGTTTAAAAAAATACTACAAAACCTCTCTCCTCTCGGGTAAAAACTTCTGGATGTTAATCAAGAATATGTAGGATTTTCTGTTTGTTCATGTTCGTTTGTTAATGTTTGTTCGCTTATATTCGTTTATGTTCATTTGTGTTCGTTTGTGTTCGTTTACATTCGTGAACCGTTCGTTTAAGAGTTTAATGAACGAACACAAACGAACATGAACACCCTCATGTGCTAAATGAACAAACACGAACATGATTTTTCGTTCGGTTAAGCGTTTCGTGTTCGTGTTCGTTTAAACTTAAACAAACGAACATGAACATGCTCCGTTCGTGTACGTTCGATTCGTTTACAGGCCTAGTTGAGGTAAAGATCTTTTGTGTTACCCAAGTTGGAACAAAACTAGGGGTGCACATGGGTTGGGTTGATGGGGTTGAGGGCGTTTCGAGAATTCAACCCGATGTTGGCGGTTTGAAACTTTTTCAACCCAACCCAACCCAAACAAAAGTTCAACCCAACCCAACCCAACCCGTTCGAGTTGATTGGGTTGGTCGGGTTATGTTTAAAGTTAGATAATAAACCTAAAAATGATGAATAATTAAAAGGTTAAAGACGATTTATGTATTGCTTCCGGGTATTGCTGTACACAAAACTATTTTTCTTAGTTTTCATGTGTATGTGTGCGTATATATGACTTAACACACACACACACACACATATACATATATAAGAGTTATAAAGAAATGGAGAATAGATTTAAAGTGTGTATATATATATATATAAAGAGGCTATGCAATGGTGTAATTATCTAATGTGCATATTAATATGAGCTTAACAATCAAATAAATTAAAAAATATAAAGAAATATCGGGTTCATCGGTTGGTCGGGTTGGGTTGGGTTGGGTTCGCATGACGCTAACTCGATATCAACCCAATACCTTCAGTTTGAAAAAAATTCAACCCGATTAGACGTCGGGTTGCTTCTGGTTGGGTTGGGTTTGATCGGGTTCATCGGGTTTGTCGGGTTTTTGAACACCCCTAAACAAAACCCTATTATTTGTAATTTAATATACTCAAAAGTCATTGTATGAAATGTGTAACTACTAAAAAATGAGGGTATTATCGTGTTTTGGTAAACCGTCGAAAACATATTAGACCGATAGCTTTCTGATGAAAACGAGCGTCAATAAAAAGTTGGCCGATAAAAGCTAACAACAGTTTTTCAACAACTTTTATCGACGTTTTATGACAGTTTCATTTACTGACGGTTTTTTGATGATTTTTCAAAAACTAATTAAAAATAAAATAAAAAGGTAAATATGGGTAAACCGTCAGTTTGCCGTCGGTAAGTTCCAACTGCTTTTAGCCGTAGTGTCATTAATATACAATTTTTTAGTAGTATATACTTTAAAAGCCAAACCTTCTCAATAATGGCGCCTCAAATCACCTTGTTCCCATGCTCTTTAGCATTAGTAATAAAAAAACCCTTCGAACGTCTAGTTTTTAACCTTTGTTATGACATAGATCAGTGCTCATCAACCACTCAACGATTCATTTACACCCCAATTGAGTAAAATGAAGAAACCCTATAGGTAATGAGAGAGAAAAAAAGATTGAAAATTTCATTCAGATTCAAGTTTCTCGAAGCTTGAATTATTACCCAACGAAATGGTAAGTAAAAAAACGCATAAGATGATCCAAATAGCTAAATATGTTGGTCTGTAATTAATAACTATGTATAAGAGAAGAAAAACACACAAATTTGGCAATGTGAAGATTTGGGTAACTTTAATCCTTTAGTTTCATAGGTGGAATTATTCTTTAAATTGTTTTTCCCTACTCTACAAATTGGTGAAATATCGCTTTCTTGAAAAATAAAAACAATAATTAAAATAAAAAAATAGCCTTCTTTCCTATTTATAGGAATTTAAATTCATGGTTCCAAATACCCCGTTTCCCACCATGTGCCTACCGTATTCATGATAGTTTCAAAATGTATAAAAATATTAATTCTCCTATAAGTAATAATATTTAACTCATAATTATGTATAAAAATCTAGTTTAAAATTTTAAAAAATGTATGTTTCTTAATGAATTATGGTAAATATTTAAAAATATATTCCTTTACTTTTTAATTATTTATTATTACAAACTTACAATAGGATGCTTTTTAAAGAGGCTTCAAACTAATTAACTAATGCAAGAAGCAACTTTAAAGGTTGGATTTTATTAATGCATTTACCTTTATGATTATTTTTGTATCAATAATTATAATCTAATATAAATGTAGCACTAACGACCCTTAATTTTGGCTTCGAGCATTGTAATTTTCAGCATTCAAGTTTTAATTTTTATTTTATTCTAAAAAAAAACAAATAAAACAACAGTAAAGTTCCAAGGGACAATCATTAAATATATATATATAGATATATTCAAATATACAAGTATTAAAAGACTAGGTATAACATCGATTGTTATAAATTACGGTTTATAAAGTCAATAAAAAAAACAAAACACAAAAAGCACTAAGGACAGTAACATCCTGTGGACTATGGATGGGATCCTAATCTATCTGGGTTCGATCTTAAGGGGAGTCAATTGAGGACATAAGAGTACTGGTTGGGATCTAGGTCCAGCGTAAGTTAGGTCGAAACAACTGTAGATTGGGCTGCTCGTGGATGCCCGAGCCCGACACCTCTAGAAAGGCGTGCGTGTGTATGTGTTTGCGGTAGTCGTTCATTGGTTCGATGTCGCTATGCCTTCCAAAAAAACAAAAAAACAAAACAAGTAATTTCTTGTATCGTTTTTACAAAATCCGATGTTTATACAAATAAATGCAACGATTCTTTGAAGAATTTTCTACAATAAAATTTAAATTTATGTAAATATGAATCTATATTGATAACGCTAATCGTTAATTACGCAACTCATTAATAGTTATTATATTATTGTTAAATTTTTACTAAAGTTTTTCCATATTCTTTTTATGGTTACATGTTATTCTAAATGCATTGTGTGTAAGTCAAAAAATATTTACATTAAACAACATATTATCCATGAAAAGTACAGAATACCGTTTATAATCGGGTTGGTTTCTTGATGATTAGGAGTGTTTTAAGTTCATAGTCTTAAGAGGTTAACCCCCTCAATTTGTTTGCTTCTCCAGATAACATTAACTCGCTAATCCCAAAAAAGATTTGGATTTTTTGGTTGGTTAGGTTATGCCCGTTGTGTGGTGATTATATTGAGACTATCAACTGTTGTTTTGTTTTGTGTAAGGAGGTCAATAACATTGTGGGATCTCTAGTTCAATAATGTGGCTTCTCTCTTTGATCTCCTCGCTTTTGAAGACTCAAGTTCGTTTTCGGGTTCAAAAAGTCCAAATATATCATGCGTCTTTGTGGATAGGTTTGAAATTGCGTGTGGTGTAGAAATTCTGAATAAAGTTGTTTTTCTCGAACATTGCCTTCACATACGGATCTTGCATTTGAAAGTCAATTATTTTCTTCTACTTAGGGTGTCCATCAGGTACAAGAACTTTACAATCTCGTGGTTGAAATGGTGGTGCAATCTTAATAATCCAGGTAGCTTTGTGGTTGGTTGGTTGGTTGAAATGGTGGTGCAATCTTAATAATCCATTTGAAAGTCAATTATTTTCTTCTACTTAGGGTGTTCATCAGGTACAAGAACTTTACAATCTCGTGGTTGAAATGGTGGTGCAATCTTAATAATCCAGGTAGCTTTGTGGTTGGTTGGTGTACTCCAATTGTGTTTCTTTGGGGTGTTGTTCTTCTTTGGACGTGGGGTTAGCGTGTTTGCTCCTTGAGTTGGGGTTGCATGGGCAACTCCTTTCAGATTTTATTTCTGTTTAGGTCGTGTTCTTCTCTGATTTTTGTAGGCTTGTTTGTTTCTTATTCTTGCAAAAACTTTTGCCCTTAAACCTTCTTGCTTGTTTTGTTCTTTTAATTTATATGCCGCTTTTCATAAAAAAGTTGAAATAAAGTTAACGCGTATTGAATTAAATAAATATTAAATTAAATTTGGTTTTAGGTTTCCTTTTCCTGAAAAACATAACTAATATATCATTTTTGACGATCAAAAGTTAACTTTTCGAAAAAGTACTTTAATTAGCATTCGATACCTCGGTTAAGTATTTTATTCTTCTAACATTACCCTTTATATATACATATAGGAAAGTTCAAATGTGAACCACTTTTTCATTATGAACATTAGGACGAATCTCAGCCATTGGATACCAACCTTATATATGAAAGTTCAACTGTAAACTGAAATTTCATTGCGAACATGAAGACAAGTAAACTGAATAATCATGTATTATTTAGAATGAATAACACAACATTCAATGTTATTCACTCTAAATAATACATGTTTATTCAGAGTAAATATGCCACGTGATGTGCCATCAGTTGTTCTCATGTTTACAATCAAATTTGTGTTTCCATTTAAACATGACCTTATATATAGAGTTAATTACATATTTGGTCCCTGTGGTTTACACGAAATTACGATGGAGGTCCCTGAACCCTAATTTTCATGCCTACGGTCCTTGTGGTTTCATTTTCGTTATGATGGTAGTCCCTGGGTCTAACTTCCGTTAAAAATAGCTGTTAATAAGAAGGTAAAAGACGAAAATGCCCTTCTTATATATATAACCCTCTTCCCCAACCCCAAACCCTTCCTTCTTCCCCAACCCCAAACCCTAAAGAAGTTCAGCAGCTACAACCACCACCCTTTCCACCGCCGGCCACCTCCCGCCTCCTACCTCCACCGCCGGCCACCTCCCGCCTCCTACCTCCACCGCCGGCCACCTCCCGCCTCCTACCTCCACCGCCGGCCACCTCCCGCCTCCTACCTCCACCGCCTACCTCCAGCAGCCATCTCCGTCGCAATCTTCAGCTGCCATCTCCGTCGCCATCTTCAGTCGCCATCTCCGACCAACACCACCTCCTCCTGCCTCCCATCACCATCTCCGACCAAGACAACCTTCAGATGACGACTGAATCGGAATCCTTCAGATTTATTCGAAGGAGATCAGTAAACAGGTCCAAATCTGCCATCGTTCCATGATACCGCCGCCCCTGCTTGATTACATCAGGTCCAGATCTGGCTCGCCGGCGGCAGCCGCGGTTGTTGCCGGAGATTCTACTGGTGACGGTCAGGAAGTTTTCGTTGAGCTTTCTTTCAGATCTGTGAAATCAAATTGATTTGGGGGACGACGATTGGTGGTGTTGGTTGTGGGTGCTGTTGGTGGTGGTTGTGGGTATAATGGTGGTATTGGTGGTGGTTGTGGGTGTTGGTGGTGGTATTAGGATGAAGATGGTGGTGGTTGTGGTGTTGGTGGTGGTATTAGGATGAAGATGGTGGTGGTAGTGGTGTTGGTGGTGGTATTAGGATGAAGATGGTGGTGGTTGTGGTGTTGGTGGTGGTATTAAAATGAAGATGGTGGTGGTGGTGGTGGTGGTGGTGGTGGCATTAGGTGGTGGGTGTTGGTGATATTAGGTGTGTTAGGGAAGAAGATAGAGAAAAATTAAAAGAAAACAAAAAAAAAGTTGAAAAGACCAAAATACCCCTGCCTTAATGGCTGTTTTTAACGGCCGTTAGGGCAAGGGACCACCATGGTAACGAAATACAAACCACAGGGACCGTAGGCATGAAAATTAGGGTTCAGGGACCTCCATCGTAATTTCGTGTAAACCACAGGGACCAAATATGTAATTAACTCTTATATATATATATATATATACATAGAAAGAGGTTCAAATAATAACTTTTCATATTTAAAGAAACAAAAGTCACACCATTCATAAATTAATATTATATTCAATGGTTATAAAATGGTGGGATCCATTAAATATGTGACTATCTCTCTCTCTCTATGTATATATATATATATATATACACACACAGAGAGAGAAAAAAAATTCAAATGCACACCTTAAGAACCAATGAATGAGTCAAGTTCATTTGTAAACCCGAAAAACGGTGTAAACCGTGTAAACTCATGGTTGTAAAACTTGTATAGGTAAATCAATGAAAAATCTTTTGTGAAGTTGCTTAATATGATTAAAATCATTCATATACTTCATTTTTTTGATAAAATTGTTTCATATTTCGGTGTTTTTAATGTAGAAACGACAAAATTTCATAAGATTAAAAAAATGTGAAACAATTTCATTTTTACGTACAAACACCGAAATATAAAACGATTTCATCAAAAATTGAAGTATATCACATTTTTATCATATTAAACAACTTCATGAACCAAGTTCATTTATTTGATTTATGTAACTGTGAGTTCATATGATTTATACTTTTTTTTAGTTTAGAAATGAACTTCCCTCTATATTGAATTAGGTTTAAATGATTTTTTTTTTTTCATATTTAAAGGAACAAAAGAACACTTTCATAACCACACATGATGTGGGTCACATATAATATAAAAATCATATTTGATTCAATGGTGGGGGGGGGGGGGACTCATACGGAATCAAATATGATTTTTATATTATATGGGATCCACATCGTATGTGATAATAAGGGCTCTTATAATAGAAGGTGTTCTCGTATGAATCTACCTATATATATTTATGGGTTCAAACGAGAGTGCTACCATTTTAAGGAAAAAACTTTAAGAAAAATTGTTTTTATTTAATAAATGTAACACTCATTTTCCAAAATACCGGTTTCAATAATAATCTTAAATAAAAATCATTTTTAAGTGCCAAAACTCATAAGTCATTAATTAAAAATCAGAGTATGGGTCATTAAACATAAAAAAATATCATCTAAACTAACTCCTCAAAATAAAACGGGTAAAACGGTTTTATATCAACTGCCGTCAAAGGTTCGGTCGGAACTGTCATCGCTCTCGGAGTCAAGTCGGGGCCTCGCCCTTATCTGTACCCGAACCGGTACCTGAGAAAAAGGGAAACAACAACGGGTAAGCGAAACGCTTAGTGAGCAGACACTATATACAACTTACACTAGCACACGCATACGTACCCATAATAGGTACCACACACACTCGCAAGCATCATACATCTCGCACACGCATATCCACGATAGACACATAATCACATCAACGAGTCAACCACCATATCATATCAACATAAACATATCACATGACACGTAACCAACACTCGACTCTCATGAGATCGATATCAAATCTCCCGTCAGTTTGGACACGGGTCGGCCCCCACAACTCACCAAGGCCATGTGGTTCCCTCTCTCCCGTCAATTAGGACACGGGTCGGCCCCCACAACTCATCAAGGGCATGTGGTTCCCTTTATTCGCTCGCCAGACTTAGGACACGAGTTTGCCCCCGCAACTCATCAAGGGCATGCGGTTCCCTTTACACGACACTACTATGCATACATACACACATGATAGTGTAAATCATACATAGTGAAAACTCACCTGAAGGAAGCGTAAGTAAGTCTCTGGTATCCACAAGATGATATGCTAGCTCACCTAAACAGTAAAAGCATTTAACACATCGCATAACTGCCAAAAGACAACAAAACTCGATATCGAAACAAGAGTCCTAGGCTTAGCTAGACCAGTCCGTTTACCTCCAAAATTCATGCCTAGCCATCTTATAACATCCCTAACAGTAGCTCAGGGTCAAATCCTGAAAATGACCAACTTGAAAAATCGAATTTTAGACAGCCCTCCTTCGCTTCACTGCTCGCGGCGCGAGGGTTGGCGCGAGCACCCTTCGCTTCACTGCTCGCGGCGCGAGCGCTGGCGCGAGGCGGCTGCTGATTCCAAATTCGATCCAAAACGCGATTTTTCTCATAACTTACTCATACGAACTCCGTTTTGGCCGATTCAACTTGCCCTAGTCTCGATTTTTCGAGCTCTACAAGACTACAATAACCAATCTAGGTGTAGACTCAACAACAACAATTCCTAAACAAACGATCTATCAAACCCTAGTTTACAGTAACGAATCTAACGAGGAACGAATACAATACCTTCGGAGATTGACAACGAAGCCATGCTAATCCCGAACCTTGGTTGGATTCTTCTTCTCTTTCTCCCTTCTCGTCCTTTCTCTCCTTCTCTGAATTCTAAAATCTCTGATAACTGAATAATGAGGAGAGAGTTAGGTTCCAAGGGTTTAATACTTGGGCCAAGCATCTCACCCCACTTAACCCAACCTAAGGTCCACTATCTATTAGGCCCAAACTAAAGCTAGACAAATAATTTAAATAAACGTAAATAATAAAAAAAACGGGGCGTTACAATAAACCATATATAATTCACATAGAAAATCTACGTACAAAATCATATATGATTGACGTACAAAATCACATATGATTCGTGAACAAAATCATATATGATTAATAATGTACGAGACTTGCCTGCGACTTTAAGTTGCGTGGAAGTCGCTCACGTCCTTTTTTCCTATCAGTATAAAATCATATATGATTTTGTACATAAAAAAAGTTTTTCGCAAACAAGAATTTTCTTAAAAAATTAGTGTCTCTCTCTCTCTCTCTCTCTCTCTCTCTCTCGTTGGATTCCGGTGAGACCAAGCTGTTTCTGTTAGACCGGTGACACCAACACTTTTTACATGAAACTTCATTAGAAAACACTCTAAAGGTTAAAAAAATTCGAACATTCATCGTAAAAACATACTAAAAACATCATCGAAGAAAAAAATCCAAATTTTTTTTAAGAACGAAACCTCCACAGCTCAAAAAACTGTGAATGTAACATTTACAGTGTTTTTACGATGAATATTCGATTTTTTTAAACCTTCATAGAGTTTTGCTGTGAACTTTCACATAAAAAGTGTTAGTCTCGACTCTCTCGCCGATCTTACGGAAACAGCTTAATCTCACATGATCCTAAGTCTCTCTCTCTCTCTCTCTCTATATATATATATATATATATATAGAGGGATTTTCTTTTGTGAACTTATTTTTGGTGTGAACTTGTGAACTTAGGCCAAAACGATAATTTCATAGGTTAAATCAATGAAATTGTATCATGAAATTGTTTAATATGATAAAATTATATTATATGATTCATTTTTTGATGAAAATGTTTCGTATTTCGGTATTTTTTACGTAACTTTTCAATTCTTATGAAACTGTTTCATATATTTTTATGAAACATTTTGATTTCACGTAAAACCACCGAAATATGAACCAAATTCAACAAAAAAAATGTATCATATAATAAATTTCATCATATTAAACAATTTCAAGAACCAATTTCATCATATAATCGTCTTTTTGGCAAAGTTCACAACAAAAATAAGTTCACAAAAGAAAATCCCTATATATATATATACCTTTTACTTTGTTTTATATATAATAATATATATTTTTTACATAACATTACTAATTTAAACAAAAACCAAATTTTCAAATGATCTTTGACCCAATGGTATTTGGTAACCCAATCTTTTAATAAGTCAAAGGTTCTCATTTCATAAAAAATACATATAGACAGGAGTTTCGTTTCATTAGTCACGTATAAAAAGTTAAACATTTAAAACAAAAACAACTAATTTCTCAACTTAAAAAAGAACTAAATTTTCAACTAACAACAACCTTATGGTATACTTTACCCATTACCATCAATTAAATAAAAAACAACAATTTTTTTTTCAAACTTAATATTTTTTTATCTTTTTATAATTTTCATGTGTATTTAAACTTTTCAATTACAAACTAAACAACCAAGAACAACATATCACCACTCTTCTCCAACTTCAAACACACTCTCTCTATCTCTCTCCAAATGGAGAATAATAGCTTCAAACTTAGAATATCCAAAATCTTTCAATCCTCCTTCAACTCATGCCGGACTAAAACCACCTCCGACGACGTCGCCGGCGGCCACCCTTTTTTCTTCCCGGAAAACCGCCACCACCGCCAACTAATCGATCTTTTCTCCCCTAAACCACCACCAATTCTTAAACCCAAAAACCATCTTCAAAACCACCCAAAACCCATTTCCCGGCCGAAAATCTCTGGCCAAGAAACCCTTTTCCCGGCGGCCACCGACGCCGGGAAACCACCTCCCCCTCTTTTCTACTCAAAAACATCAAAAACCACCAAGAAAAAGAAAGCCCATCACCGGAAAGCCACCAAAAGCCAAGATTTCTCATCCGTAACCGATAACTACTACTACGATTGTTGTAGTAGCGATGAGGACGAGGAAAGCGACGACGAAACCACCCTCTTTTCGTCGCGATCGCTTTCTTCGGACTCTTCGACGTCTTTTCGCAAAAATAAAAAACCACGCGGGTCATCTCAAAAGAATAAAAAGAACAAGAAAAAAGCTGCGACTGCAGCTAGTGCCAGTGCAGCCAGTGGCACTGGCACTGGCCGCAATTGCAGGGATAGAAAAGCGACGGATGTGATTGCGCTAAAGGGTAAAGGGAAATTCGTGAAGGATAGCGTGGCGGTGGTGAAGAGATCGAACGACCCGCATGAAGATTTTCGGGTTTCGATGTTGGAGATGATTGTTGAAAGACAAATCTTTGGATCACAAGATCTTGAGAATCTTTTGGAGTGTTTTCTTTCATTGAATTCTGAAGAACATCACATGGTGATCTTTGAGGTGTTTAGTGAGATTTGGGAGACTCTTTTCTCTGAGTGGTTTTAGTTAACTAGTTGGTTTTATTAAGCTTAATTTTTAATCTTGGTTAATTATTGTTATCCTAATTAAAGAAATAGATTATAATGAAATGATTAGTTATAACTCTTGTTTAGTTATTTTCTTGTTTTTTTATAGTATCTTCAATAGCTCTTAAAATAGAAGAAAAATCGTTTTAGTTTGATAAAATGTTTCAACAACTTTGTTATCTTATTCTTTAAAATATAAAATTTCGAAAAATATCTCTAAATATTACAAATGCTTTTAAATCTCTAAATATGAAGAGAAAAGTATTATTTAATATCATTCACCAATGATATAGTTTAATTGTTCAAAAGTTTATAGGTTTTTTATTAGAATAATAAATGTAATGTATATTCTAGTAACATAAGTGATGACAAATTCTCTATAATAAAAAAGCTCTTAAAGATGAAAAAGAAGGTTTTATAAATTTTAACAACTTATTAGCTATTTTAGAAAAATTATAATGAAAGGGTTGAGGGTACCCTCTTACTTCTATTAATCTGTTAACTAACTGACTGTGTTGTTTGATAACAGTGGTTGTTATTGGAAAGAATTTTGATTGGTTGAATTTGAAATGAAAAGATGTTTAATATTTGAAATGTGATAGATCAAAAAATCTTGATGCATGTAAATTATTATAACGTTTAAAAAGTCGACATGCATTACCATGATTATTTTTTTTTTTTTTTTGAAATTTGATAGAATCGTTTGTTGACTTTAATACAGTTTGTTGATTTTTTGATTCAAAAAAAGTGTGTGATAGTTTTATGTAACTTTTAAATTTAAAAAATAAAATAATATCAATATTATTTCTATAGACAATTCGTTTTATACTAGTCGGTATATTCGTATTTAGACGTATTTATGTCAAATAAATATATAAATTATATTTAGTTTCCTGGTTTTAATATAAAAATCCCCTAGGACACCAATATTGATGGTATGATTTATTTTAAAAAATTAACCATAAATTTTGAATATATTTTGGATTAAATTCACTTCATAAAAAAACTAGCAGAAAACTTGTTTGAAGAGGATGATGGCCGTGCCAAAGTCGAAAGTCTCCTCCTAGCTTCTTCCTCTTGCTTTTCGGGAAAAAAAAAACTACAAGAAAACCTAAATTTGTTTCAACCAATTTGAGTAAATAAAGAATTTAATTATAACAATTTTATTTTCTCCCAATTTAATGATATATACAGGTTTTCCGTGAAGGTTTTGGCAATTCTGCCCAAAAATTAGCAAAAGAAAAAAATAAAAAGTACTTTTTCGAAAAAGCAAAAAGTAGCTTTTATTTAATTTTCTTTAAAAGAGGTTGACAATTGGTTAACAAAAATGTACTTTTCATTGTAGTTCCCACGCTCCACATGTATTAATACTTATATGCATATTTATGAATATACTTTCACATATACATATAAAGAGGAAAGTTAAATTGAAAACCGTGTTTCACTATACTTTCACCATTCGTTTATAATGAATTTGAATCTTTTATAACTATAATATCCCATATCGATTATGACGAAAAATGGCGGTAATATGTTTTGGAATTGGTGCACGGAGGAGACGAATAGACCTGAGAACAAATTAGAGGAGCTAAAATGTCTGATGCACTCCACAAGACTCACTGAAAAAGAAGATGCATGGCGGTGGGAAGGAGATCCAAGTGGTATTCTTTCGGTGAAATCATTAAGAATTATAATCGATAATGTGCTTAACTCCCCCTTTACAGGTTTATGTTTCTGGAATAAGTGGCTTCCTCCCCGGGTTAACTGTTTCATTTGGAGATTGTTGCTTAAGCGAATACCCACAAGGACAAACCTACGTTCTAGGGGTCTAAATATTCCCTCAGTTATCTGTCCATTATGTGAATATGAGGAAGAGAAGTCGATCATGTATTCTTATCTTGTCCAAAAGTACAGGTTATTTGGACCTGGCTTTTTCAATGGTGCGGTCTAAGCATGGGTCAATTACACTCCGTGATCAACTGTTGCTCGAAGTGTCGGACCAAGGAACGAACAAAAATCGCAAAAGGTTATTGGAGGCCTCTGTTGGAAGCGTACTTTGGTTTGTGTGGAAAGCTAGGAATAACGCGACTTTTAAAGGAAAGATTTTTTCAGCCTCGCTGGTGATGGATGATGTTCAAGCCTCTCTTTTCACTTGGATTAAATATAGGTCGAAGTGTAAGTCTGTGTTGTGGCCAGATTGGTGTTGTAACCCGCTATCGTTCTTCTAGTTTGTACGCTTTTGTCTAGCTTCTTGCTAGATTTTGCCTAATAAAATCTTTCGTTGGAAAGCGTGGCTTGGTGATGGCTTTGCCGAAGTTCTTGCCTTGTTTACCGTTGTTGTTCAAAGAAAACTTAAGTTGTTTTATAGGAAACTAGAATTGTTCTTTACTAGATGCATTTACAACTATGAGTTTGTGTGTCTACATAGTGGACAATATCTGCTATAGTTGCCTATAATGTTATAAATATTATCAAAGTCGAGAATTGGACTGGTGTGCTAGCGAGGAAGTTGGGATACCATGGGGAGTGGACTTATAAAATCCTAGATTAGTTGAGTAAGGGAACTAAAGTTTCCATATATGGACTGGATATCTCATCTGTTAGACAAATTTTAAAATTGTGAGTCCAGTTATCGACAAAGTGGACAATATCTGACATGATTGCTTGGGATTATGGGCAGACCCACCTAGAGAGCGGGAGGTGCACGGGCTCCCGCTCAATCGTCCCGCCGTCATGGCAATTTTATGTTGAAAGTGGTTGTGCATCCGCTTAAATTTTAAGTGTGCTCTTATAGGTTTAAAAAATAATATATTAAACAAAAGATGTGCGATGGTACAATGGTTAAGCACTCTTCTTTTTGTAGTAAAAGTCGAGGGTTCCATTCCTACTTGTAGCATTGTTTTTGGTTTTAGTTTATATTTATTTGTGTAGATTTCAAGTAATAAACTCAACTACTATTATATTTTATTTTATTTGTTTCCACCTTATTTTTTTAATTTATCCATTAATCTTATAAAAATATATTGTTTTAATGACAACACATGTTTATCTTCAGTAAACTGAAAAAAGAAAATGAATTAATCACACTTAAAAAGTAACTTGTATCTTACAAAATTTTGATAATACTTAAAACATGGTTATCATTCTTTATAATATGATATCGTTTATATAAAAAATTGATGCCTTGTTACGTACGAAATCAACCAAAAAAAGTCCCCCGCAAAGGTGGAATTCGGCGAAAATCACGCCAAGTGTAAGACGTAATCTTGCGTTTTGCAAAAAAAGTCAATGTAAGTTCTATTTGTAAAATTTGTATTGTATCAAATCGATACACTTGAATTTTTCTGGTCAACCATGTTAACTTTTCTTAGGTCAAATTGTGACTTTGGAAGCTTGCGATCAACCTTAAAAGTGCACTCGCATAGGAAAAATCTTGGGTCCGCCACTGCTTGGGATGTTATAACAATATTCATGACCATTGTCTTGGACATGAGGTGAGTTCTTGATGATTCACGGTAGAAATATTCTTTATCAATTTCTCGGGTTTCTTAATTCTGCACCCTTTTCGTGGCTATCCGTTGAGCACTCTTCTTTTGACTTCGGTTCTCGCTTTAGTTCTTGTCTATTATTTGTTTCTTTTTGTTCCTGACCCTCTTTTATTTTTGTTTCCTCATGGGTCTTAGCCTCTTAGGGTATTTTTCCGTTTCTCAGAGATCTTTCACAACGACTTTTTCCCCTTTTATTTCTTAATAACATTTGTCTTTCAAGAAAAATGTGATTCTTAGAATAAGTCAATACACAAATATATGATTGTATATGTATGTTAAGGCAACTTCAAACCCTAACACAATAGATTATATAAAAAGTCAAACAATTAAGTAAATATTGTTCTATAGTAATAAATTTGAGAGTAGGTTTGATTTTTGTGAAAAATATATTAAATTTGAAGTTTTCTTACAATAATTTTTGCTACATATATGTAGTTTCAAAAAATATAAAAAAAATTCTAACAATCAATATACAAAAATCAATTTTTATGATGCCATGAAAATCATTTGTGTTTAAGAAAATTATTGTCATTAAATCAACTACGACTTAAAAGTGAGATTTTTTCTGATGAATAAATTAAAAATAGCATAGTAGTTTTTCAGGTTTGGCTTTGAATAGTCTAGCAACATTTTAAAAAAATGATCATCATAAAATTCGTCTTATTCTATTTTTTAGTAATAATTACTAGTAATATCAAAAAATTTAATTGCTCTTTTATAATTTATTCAAAAAACCAAGTGTTGTGAAAATTTCAAATTTCAATATAGTAAAGTTAGCTATGTATTAAATTTATTAATTAACTAATTAGAATTTATTAGAATTGATTACTTAATTTGCTAAAGAAAAAAGCTAATTAAAATTTGAATTTTAAAATAATAGTAAATTAGTAATGCATACTACTATTTATATATGTGTGTACGAGTATATAATATTATGTGGACTTATTTTAATAATGGTTTAAGTTGAATTTTGGTAAGAAAACAAAATACTTTGGCATGAATATTATCAAACTGAGTATTATTGGCATGAATATTATCAATCTGAGTATTATTGGCATGAACCCTATGGACAAAATTAACCACATTTTATTAATTAACATGAAATATTTTTAATTATTTAAAAATTAACATAAATCCATATGCATTAGGTAACGGATGGCATCGTATTAATTTATTTAGAATTATATGAATATTTATTTCGTTTGCATTATATACATGACAAACAAGTCGAGTAGAACAACACACATGCAAAACCCACACTCACCAAAGCCTTCTTGTACTTCAAATTTTATAATTTTAACAAATCCGACAACAAATATATTGTTTCTTTAAATACTTTCTTTTTGTTTAAAATATAAACAACAATAAGGCGTGTAGTAGATCTGAAGTGACACAAGATAGATAGTGTCGACAAAAAGACGTGTTCAGAGGTCGTACGACATGTTCGAGCATATGTCGTAATTAAAATGATTGTGTTTAACAAGATTTTAGTCTTGTATATAATTTTATTAAATAACCAAACAAAATAAGGGTCTATAAGAGTAATATTATGTCAATTTTATTAGCTAAATATAGTTGTTCTATAGGGTGTGTAGCTACATCTAAAAATGAACCCCCTAAATGTGAACAGTAGAGAATATATAATATAATGAAATTTTTTTCAAAATATTTAGTACTATGATGCAATTAATATTCAAAATTTATTTTTATTATGCATTAAGTTATAAAAAGTTGAGATGTCATCAAGGGGTTGTTTGTTTACCTCCTAACATTTTCGTTAAGTGGCATCTTCTGAATCGCTAAAAGATAAATCATATTTAACAAAAAAACAATTGAATCTTACCGGTTCTAAAAACCTCTGAATAGTTCCGTATCCTAAGTCTTTCTTAACCATTGAGTGTTTTGATTTCATTCATACAATTACCAAAACAATCATATTTCATTTTGCAGTATATCATAAGAGCCTCTTAATCATTTCGATCACTTAACCATCTAGCACTAAATCATTCAACAACGATCAAAAAGCCTCTAACATTGATTATGAGATTGAAAATTTGATCTTTCTATAATTAGAAGTAAAAGTGTTATTTATTTAATTAAACAATGTAATAATTGGATGTTAGTACTAAAACTTGTGTTATTTAACTATATATATATATATGTCTCGTCAATAGCAAATTTAAGTAAGTTATTTTTATCTAAAAATTATTAATTTAAATACATATAGTTAGTTAATTAACTTTATATTTATTTAACAAACTAGATAATTTAAGATTGATTAAATACTTACAGGTGGGGGTTAAGATATAAGAGGTAGTTTCCGTTAATAGAATGGTGGTGAAAGTGAAATGTCATATGATGAACAGTGTACGCATAAAAATGAAAATGATATGTCCTTTTTAATATCTTATTATTATTTTGTACATATACTTTAAAATAAATTAACTAATAAAATATTAGTAATACCATTTAAAGACAAGAAAAAGTCAGAAAAAGTTTATACAACAAAATCAACCTCATTAATGCTTTGTAGTATTGTTACAAAACTTAACAAATTAACATACTATCTCTCATACTTAAATTTTTTTTATTATACATGAATTATTACTATACGTAGTAAATTATATTTTTTTCTGGACGGCAGATAAACACAGACACGTCTCGACCGAAGTCGAAGAGGTATCATAGATTCATTCGGGCACCCGACTAATCCTCTCGACCATGGAAACCGTTACCGGCCCATAGCCTCGCCTATGTCCGGCCCGAAGGTCGACCCGTGAACTGGGGTGTCGCCTCTTGTTCACCGTCCGAATCGAACCCAAGTAGACAGAGATACCATCCATTGCCCCCCTCAGGATGTTACCGACCGTTGAACTACAAAAGAATTGATAAATATCTTTAGTTTGTGCATATGGATTCGAACTTGGGTGGGCACTGTGTACCGTTTAAGCACTAACCACTCTACCACAACACCTTGGACGTAGTAAAATTATATATGATAAAACAAAATATCCAGTTATAAATAATTTACAAGGGTTATATTAAAAATCAAAAGAAAGGTTTGAATTGTGAATTTAACTAATATAAATGTATTTTATCTATTAAAAATATTAATAATTAATTTATAATTAAAATTGAAAGAAAAAAAGAGATACAAAAGAGTAGTAAAAGATAAAAGAATGTCTGCAAAAATAGCAGTCTGTATACATGTAGCTGATGCTGTATATTTAGTGGAAGAATCTATAAATGATGCTAATTGGATGGTTTTGATTTTGGGTATTCGGGTCTTGAAAATGACCCGTTTTCAATTTTATTTTCTTTTTCCAATTTAAATAATATTATGTGGTTATACAAATTAAGGAAAAAGCTAATCTATTATTTGATTTTTGTGTATCATTAGTGCTATTTGTTTTTCTCTTAACAATTCTTTTAAGAGGCACTCTCTAAATTGTTAAGAGGTTAATTTTGTTAGGCAAAAAAAATAATAACAAAAAATGGACCGTCACTTAATGGCTTCAAAACTTTTTGAATACTTAACCATTCAGAGTCCTGATTTCATACTCAATGTGAGAATATGTATGTAAAGCCCTTAAACATAACAATAAAGATAAACACAAGGATGGCATAAACGGCTCATAGCTTCAAGTCTCAATCTTAAACAAAATCTCAAACTTTGGTGTTCACAAGGAAAATCCTCACCAACAACACAACTGAAAGTCTAAACGAGGAAAATAATAAGATAACTAAGATCTTGACTTCGATCTCTAACTTCAACTCGAATCACGCATGCTCCTTACCCTTCCTTATCTCGGTCCTACTCAACCTGTCTGAAAAGTTAAATTTTGGAAAAGAAAACAACGAGGGTTAGACACAATGTCTAGTGAGGTTCCCTCCTTAAGTTTACAACATTTAAATCGATTAAGAAACTTTTCAGATAAACAATATAAATAAGAATCACCACGTTCAAGTATAGTAGCACACGTTAATGTCGTTAATACGACCACACTGATGGGTACACACCTCCCATATCATAAGAACCCGAAACAAATTCAAGGTTCTAGTAAACGGATCCATATATCACACTGATGCATAAGCATTTGCATATTTCAAGATTTACATAATCATTTCAATAATCAACTCGCAAGGTATAAATCATGAAACACAAGTTACTTTAGTTTTTAGAAAACCTTTTTGGTGTAAAAGATCACCCACTTGCGATAATTCTTGGTTTGGAAAGACTCACCTTATCCGCAACTTTCTTCTCGTCCACTTGATCGAGCCTACGAACCGAACAATCACCTAAATATCGAATCCTTAAGGAATTAGTGACTCAAACATGACTAAACAACTCTTAGGAATCCTATAATAACATCCTAAGTTAAATTCTAGCTTAATTGGATCAAATTGCAAAACTCAAGGAAATCCTCCAGTGGAAACGGCGGGTAAAACCGCGGCCGCCGTTTTACCCGCGGGTTCTCCCAGACCTGCAGGTCGAAATCTGCAGTCCAGAGCAGCTTTCAAAACCAAATCAATCCCCAACTAAGCCTTCTAAAATGGCCAAAATGGTTACACACTTCTAGGAACTTGGTTTAACAATGATTAAAGTAGTTTTGGGCATCAATTTCTATCTCAAAGGATATTTTCCATGCCCAATTTTTAGCAACAAACACATCCATGGAGATAATAAGAAACTTAAACTTTTGCACCAACATCCCAATCCATCAAGGATTCCATAACAAACAAGATGCTCTTGTAGTTACTCACTAATAATCAAATGAAATTACTCAAATCTACAATGATTCAACTCTAAATCCAACTTAGATGAACTTTAGGGCAAAACAAATAAGATGATGATGAAGGGTAGTTGAAATTCATACCTTGAAGAAGCTCTCCCTTTTCCTTGACCTAACCACCTTCACACTAAAAAACACACACTTGTATTTTGCAAATGATTACTTCTCCCCTCTCAAAATCCCTAATTTCAATGCTTATAGACAAAGGCTTTTTAGCCCAACCTACACAAGCCCAACTTTTCATTAGAGAAAGCCCAAGATGATAAATTCAATTAATGGCTAAACTATGGGTTATTACAATGTAGAACTCTTATATGTAATCTCCAAAAGAGCCATTGAGGAAAAGAGGAGGGTTCCAACATATATAGTGAAGATTTGGTCTAAGTTTAGTCGATGTGTGACTCTAACACGCCCCTCCAACAGAGGCTAGATGAAGGGCCAGGAGAGGGTTGGAGGTGTGGATAGAGAAGGGCTAGGAGAGTAGATTGCCCTGGGCATGTCAGTCCCTAGAGTGGTAGACCTTGACTCTGATACCATGTGAGAATATGTGGAACCCCTAGATGTAATCTCCAAAAGGGCTCTTGAGGAGAGAAGGAGGTTCCAATATATATAGTGAAGATTTGGTCCAAGTCTAGCCGATGTAGGACTCTAACACTCAACAATTACCAAACCACCATATTTCATTTTGCACCATATCATAAGAGCCTCTTAATCATTCCGAGCAGTTAACATCCAACACCAAACCATTCAACAACTGTAAAACAACCCCTTAGGATCGTTCAATAAATATTTAACGGTTAAGTGTTTAGTGATAAAATCATTTATATATATTAAAACAACAACCAAAGAGAATGATGTGGCATCTTCTCAAGCCTTCAAACCTATTTATCTTTTTTCTCAATTTTTTGATTTTTTTAAATGTTGGATATGTAAAAGACTAATCTACCCATAAATAAAAGTTGTGTATTTCATTATAAGAAGGCTTCTTTAGTAATTTGTATTGCAATTTAAGTAGCTTTTAAGTTACAAACTATTTAACTTCCTACATACATTCATTTTGCTCTCTTCATCTTTCCATATATTAATTACAAGAAAACCTACTACAAGATCATCTATAAATTCCAACCTAATGCTCCATCAAAATGAAAGTAACCACTTTTATGTTGTATATTATGTTCTATGAATGTTTGTATGTTTGTTTTGTTTGTTTCTTCTTTGTAGAATTTACTTTTCGTCGATACAATTGCTTATCCTTTATAAAATTTCGAGGTAAAGTAAAATTTTTATTTATTTATTTTATGATTATATGAGCTATACATTGTTGATGTGTGTATACGTGTATCATTCTCAATTGGTATCATTTTTTTATATTAAAAAAAGTTCCATATATTTTGAAGTTTTATGTGTATATTATATTTTGTTGTTAAATAAGTTTTTAGTTTTTTATTCGGAGTTTATTTACGGTTGTTGCCTTTCTATTTTCTTCGTCGTACTTAAAAGTTGATTATCATGTTGGTAGTATAATTTTTCTTTTTCCCATTTGAATTTTTATATAATGTTTATGTTTTGTATTTATTTTTCCATTAAACTTAAAAGCTTGCCAAATATGTGGAAGAGCGTCAAAACTTCAACACTATGCTACACAAAGAAAAGTTCTACATGTAAGTCTTTCATATTCAACTACTCTTTTAATTCAAGTGTTGTTTTTTGTTGGATATCTTATTCGTTTTTTCATTTCTTTGTACATGCAACAATATATTTCTTATTCTTTTCTCCAAACACACTTTTTCTCACAAAAAAATGGTTTAGGATATGGACTTTTATTTATAAAAGTTTTTTTTTGCCATTGACTTCATATGATTTAAATGTTGTGTTTTTTTTTGGTAGTATGTGACAAACATGAATAAACTTTAAAGATCGTCAAATGTGTGGAAGACCATTAAAGCTTCATCATCATGTTACACAAAGAAAAGTTCTTCATGTATTTTTTTTCATTCAACTACTTCTTCAATTCCATTATATTTTTGATATTGTCTATCTTAGAATTTCATATTGTATTTTTACCCAAATTCTCATTTGTATTTTTTTTCAGGAGCATAACCCATTACGCTAAAAAACATATGTGTATTGTTTATTCGAATATTAAATTATTACTCACAAATGGGTCATAAATCTTTAATGATTGAATCATGTTAAAAACTAGACCAATTTTCCTTTATGAATTTATTTTTCAATTCATACAACTTAAGAGAGCTAACCATGAAACTATTCTACAATCTAATAAGATCTCTACCACAATCAACAATGTTATTAAAGACAATTATATTAGAAAATGAAGTTGGTGAATTACCTCCATGCAAATTTGACAATGTTATATAATTGAGTTCAAGTGGAACATGCATCAATCCAATTTTTGACCAAGATCGTAAAAAAATTAAATTGAAAGAAAATGTTGAAAAGAGAAAAGTATTAAAAGAAATTAACTTTGCAATTAAACAAAAAATGACGTGGACCCTTGATATTTTTCTAAAGACGTCTAAGTAGTTTTTTATTATAAAAAACATAATAACTATGATTAATATAAATACTTTTAATTAAATATTATTGTTTCCTTAAGACGAGTATAATTTTAAATTTTTTATTTTATGGTTAGAAAATAAAGATTATTTTAGTTACATATTTTAATAATAATACCAATATTTGATAAAACAGTTTTATTGAATAACTATTGAAGTATTTTTAATCTATTATTTTTATATATTCTAAATTTATAATTTTCTTTTTTGCTATTGCGGTACTAAGTCTTTTAAAATAAATTGATAGAAAAATAACTAAAAAAATGACATCAATAAATGTTAAATAAACATTTAAACTTTGTGATTAATATAAATACTTTTAATTAAATATTATTGTTTCCTTAAGACGAGTATAATTTTAAATTTTTTATTTTATGGTTAGAAAATAAAGATTATTTTAGTTACATATTTTAATAATAATATCAATATTTGATAAAACAGTTTTATTGAATAACTATTGAAGTATTTTTAATCTATTATTTTTATATATTCTAAATTTATAATTTTCTTTTTTGCTATTGCGGTACTAAGTCTTTTAAAATAAATTGATAGAAAAATAACTAAAAAAATGACATCAATAAATGTTAAATAAACATTTAAACTTTGTTTTTTATTAAATAATTTTAATTACGAATCCAACATATTTCATCACTTGGTTAATTGAATACGCGCATAACCAAATTTTGTTTAACATAAAGTATTATATACAGATTTGCACATATTTTGTATATAAAATTGATCAATTAATATAAAGGGTTAATTTTATGTATGCCCTTATTAAAACTCAAAATATCATATTTACCCAACCTAATCTATAAATATCATATATGCCCTTCTTAAACTATCAAAATATCATATTTACCCAAATGGCAACTTTTATTCATTTTTAATTATTTTAAATCAAATTTAATAATAAAAAATAATTAAATGACTATTATACCCTTTAAAATCTAATCCAATAGGCTTTTATCTATTTTCCCATTTTATGTCTTCTCCCTCACTTTAGTCTGGTTCAAGAAAATTCATAGAAATGAAAACCCCCATCCCACCACAAATCCAAAATATAGTTTTGAAGTTTGTCAAGAAACCTTGTGTTTATTAATTAGTTTTTTTTTGAAAACCCATTCATTGAACCACCAAAACCAAATCCTAAAATATGAATCTGTGTATATATATAATCACAAACATGATATATATATATATATATATAACAGATAAGACAGACTATATATATATATATATATATATATAAAGATATTCTATGGAAAAAGCCTAACCTTCCATTACTGCATACATATATATAAACTTGATGCAGTAGTGTATCAAATAAACTTAATAATAATATTTTACATATATATATATATATATATATATTTACACACAAAAATAGACACTCACGTATCTTTTGGTGGTTTCGTTTCGGTGCTTCAATCAATGAATGGGTTTTCAATAAAAAAAAAATTCATAAAGAACACAAACTTTCTTGACAATCTTCAAAAGTATAATTTGGATCTGGGTGGGATTGGGATTTCCAATCCATGAATTTCTTTGAACCTGAGTGAGGTGAGGAAGAAGACATAAAATGAAAAAAATAGATAAAAGCTATTTGGATTTTTTTTAAAAAGGTATAATAGTCATTTAATCATTTTTAATTATCAAAAATGATTAAAAATGGATAAAAAATGATATTTGGGTAAATATGATATTTTGATAGTTTAAGAAGGGCATATATGATATTTATAGATTAGGTTGGGTAAATATGATATTTTGAGTTTTAATAAGGGCATACATGAAATTAACCCTAATATAAATTGCAATAGATATGTGAAATCACTAAAAAAACCTCTCACTTATGAACTATAATTTTTATATGAACATAGACAAGTCGTTGTATCTAAATTTGGACAAATATTTTTTAAATTACATTTCGCTATCGCGCAACGCGCGAGCCACTCACTAGTAAGTAATACTAGTAAACCATTTACCTGTAAACTAAATATAACATTTGATAGACTGACGTTTAAAATATTTTTTTTGATACAAAAACAAATTCCAATACAATTTGATATACACTATATAAGTTGAATTTAAATAATATTAAGTATTTTTATTGATTGGTCAAGCTAAATATTTTCTATTTCTTTTTGTATAACAATGGGTGGTAAGCTAGCTTACGTGCATTGATAATCTCGCAAACGACATTGAATAGTCTGGATTCATCACGATGAACGCTCATGGCCACATGTTTTGATAACAACTAGATTTGAACACAAAAAGATGAGATTTCTTCTACTTTTTCCTAAGTCTAATGATGAGTGATGAGTTACAGTCCAACCGGTTTATTTTACGAGGAATATTGTAAAATGTAGTTGCATAGTAATATCACTGTTCTTTTCTTCTTTCTCACTGATTGAGTAAAAGATAGATAATGATTATGTATTCTCCAATTTATATATTAAAATAAAATTCATCAAAATAAGAGTAAATTATTACAATTTTTATTTGGAGCACTTGCTTCATAAAGCTCGAAATTGGGGTACTGTCACACCCCAAAAATCAAGGGCCGTGACGTCTAACAATCTTAGCCATAACTATAAAAAAAATTCATAACTTACACTCAAACTTAGCAGCGGAAGTCTTAATATCGTCTTTACGGAACAACTATATAAACAAATCAATTCTTTAAAAACTTTGAGCAGCTTCAGTCTTTCTAAATCTTCTCTTCTCCTTTTAAATTACCTGTAATAGCTCTGTTGGGAAACCGTAGGCACTAACGGTGCGCAGCGGATAACAAAACGATTCCCAAACCCGGACCCATCTTAAACCATAACAGATACAATCAAGTGGGTATGTCGGTTTACCTTTTGCGAATAAACTTCCGGAAAGCTGGCAGGGGGTACACCGCTACTGACACCACGTGAGAGGGTTGCTAGACCACCGTAACTGATCGGAAAAAGTTCCGACCGATGTGAGAGAGAGAGAGAGATCGACGGTTATGGGAGAAAGAGAGAGCGAGGGTTTTTCGTGGGATTAATCAACTGATTTTTCAAAACCTTAACCCTTTTATTTATAGGATAAAATAAGGCAGTGATTTAACCTGATCATAATTCCCTTTATGGTTATCCAGAATTAATTCCTTAATTAATTAATTCTTCAATTAATTAATCCTTTAATTAATTCACTGATTAAATAATTATTTAACTAATAATTATTTATTTCTCTTTCTTTTCTCATCTCTTTCATACAAATTCTCAATTAGGTGTGCAGCGGTGTGACCTACTAGTGTCTTATAACATTGGACACGGTAACCTGTTACTGTCTCGCACATAATCCTAACAGACTCCCACTTGTGCTAGACATGTAACTATGTCTGTTACCATTAGCCTAAGGAGGTCCCTAGCCAGACACTTAGGTTAACCAGGTTATAAGATCTCTTATATCCAGAGATACAATTCTCAATTGAATTCGTACACAGGTTCATTCCTTTTGCACACGATATTTCTAAAGTGACTTAAGACATGGAGTGGAGGATTCATTTCTTAAGATCAAGTATTTCTTGACTCTGATTTCGATTGCCTGCAGTAACGGATATTACTAAATAACCCCTGTTATTCTATCCGAGCGTGGCCACGCGTTTTCTGCTAATCTTAATCGTCAAGGGGCCCGAAAATATCTCTCTTTTGAAAGAGGTGCAAATCCCTTCTTGACTACTTGCATTTGGATCCACGGCTTCCGCTGCATCTAGTCACGTCCCGTATGGCCACCCTGTTACGGTGCAGCGTTAGTACGTGCTAAGAGTACAGTAGTCCTCGTGTTCCCAAACCAAGTATCTCAGGTCAAAGGACAACCTATCAAGTCAGTGCCTATGACTGAGGCTCCATGAAGCAGACTTGATTACTGGTCACTTCCAATACCCAAACACTCTGATGAGTATCTACAAATACTTGGTCACATCACTTGTGCTTTTATTCTTTACTTTGAATAAATCATCAAGTATTTATAATAGCGTCAAACTCCCTATTGAAATTCCCATTTCAATAAGTGGCTACGGAAATTTAGATTTCATACAAGACTTTGTAGAATCAAGGATACGTTAAATATGCAAAAAATAGTTAATTTAGAACAATCATGAAAATAAAACCTCCATTTATTTCCAACACACTGTGAAATAAAAACTTTACATGATTACATTGTTTCTAAATTATACTATAGTAATAATTAAAAACTAAGTACTAGCTACTGGCTTCCAGGTACTGCATCCCAATGGAATTCGCATGTGCCTCATGCTTTACCCTTGCTAGTGGCTTTGTCAGCGGATCTGCGACATTGTCCTCTGTTGGAATTTTGCATATTCTTACATCTCCTCTTCCAATGATCTCTCGGATGAGGTGATACTTTCTGAGCACGTGTCTCGACTTGTGATGCTCTCTAGGTTCCTTTGCTTGCGCCACGGCTCCTGAGTTATCACAGAATATATCTATCGGTCTCGAGATACTGGCAACCACTCTGAGATCCGATAGAAAATTCCTTAGCCAGACAGCTTCCTTTGCCGCATCACATGCTGCAATGTACTCTGCTTCTGTAGTTGAGTCTGTAATCGTGTCCTGCTTCGAGCTCTTCCATGAGATCGCACCTCCGTTTAGGGTAAAGACATACCCCGACTGTGACCTGAAGTCATCTCTGTCGGTCTGGAAACTAGCGTCAGAGTATCCTGTGACACTAATTTCATCCTCAGAACCTCCAAAGACCAAGAACATTTCTTTCGTTCTTCTCAGATATTTAAGAATGTTCTTGACAGCCACCCAATGGGGCTCACCCGGATTCTGTTGGTATCTGCTCGTAACACTTACTGAGTAAGCAACATCGGGCCTAGTACATAGCATGGCATACATAATCGATCCAATTGCAGAAGCATATGGGACCGATTTCATCTTGTCCTGATCTTCACTAGAAACAGGACACTGTGTTTTACTTAACACTATGCCATGTTGCATTGGAATGAATCCTTTCTTGGATTCATCCATCCTGAATCTCTTCAGAACTTTGTCAATGTATGTACTCTGACTAAGTCCGATAAGCCGCTTAGATCTGTTTCTGTAGATCTTTATACCTAGTATATAAGCGGCTTCTCCAAGGTCTTTCATCTGGAAACATTTACTTAACCATTCCTTAACACTCTGTAAAGTTGGTACATCGTTTCCTATGAGTAGTATGTCATCTACATACAAGACCAGGAAGGTTACTATGCTCCCACTGAACTTAGTGTAAACACATGGCTCGAACTCACTTTTAGCGAAGCCAAACTCTTTGATTCGCTCATCAAAGTGTAAGTTCCAGCTTCGAGATGCTTGCTTCAATCCATAAATAGATTTTAGTAGCTTACACACCTTATTAGGATTCTTAGGATCTTCAAACCCCTCTGGTTGTTCCATATAGACGTCTTCTGTTAACTTTCCATTTAGAAAGGCTGTCTTGACGTCCATTTGCCAAATCTCGTAATTAAAGTACGCTGAGATGGCCATAAGAATCCTAATTGACTTCAACATTGCCACTGGTGAAAAGGTTTCATCATAGTCAATACCATGAGTTTGCGTGAATCCTTTTGCAACCAGTCTGGCTTTGAAGGTGTGTACGTTCCCATCCATGTCGGTTTTCTTATTGAAAACCCATTTGCGTCCAACAGCCTTACAGTGTTGTGGTAAATCAGTCAACTCCCAGACTTGGTTGTCGTACATGGATTGCATCTCGGCCTTCATGGCTTCCTGCCATTGTTCAGACTCACTGCCTGACACAGCTTCTCCATAGGATGTTGGTTCATTTAAGTCTCCACTGTCTTGAGAGACTAGGAACCCAAGATACCTATCTGGTTCTTGTCTTACCCTGCTGGATCTGCGAAGGTCCTGTGTTTGCACTTCCTCAACCGGCTCTAATTGAGGTTCAACATTGTTATGTTGAATTTTTGGCTCAACAACTGGTGTAGTGCTTTCTTCGTCTACTATCTGTAGATCTACATCCTTTCTGGTGTTCTCTAAACTGAGAAACTTTTCTTCCAGAAATTTTCCATTTCGAGCAACAAATACTTTGTCCTCTTCAGGGTTGTAGAAATAATATCCCACGGTGGTCTTGGGATATCCAACGAAGAAACACTTGTCGGATTTGGGTTTGAGTTTTTCTGAGGTAGGTCGTTTGACGTAAACCTCACAACCCCAAATTTTCAGAAAAGATATGTTGGGTTTCTTACCCTTCCATAACTCGTATGGAGTCTTTTCTACCGACTTTGTTGGCGTTCTGTTCAGTATGTGTGCTGCTGTTTCGAGCGCGTGTCCCCAGAATGATACTGGCAGCGAAGAATGACACATCATCGTTCGTACCATGTCAAGCAATGTACGATTTCTCCTTTCTGATACACCGTTCATCTGAGGTGTATACGGAGGTGTAAGTTGGGATACAATCCCACACTCCATCAGATGATTGTCAAACTCATCACTGAGATATTCGCCACCACGATCTGACCGTAAGAACTTGATCCTCTTGTCAAGTAGATTCTGTACTTCATTCTGATATTCCTTGAATTGCTCAAAGGTTTCAGATTTATGTCTCATCAAGTAGACATAACCATACCTACTGAAGTCGTCAGTGAAGGTAATGAAGTACCGGTATCCTCCTCTTGCTACATGACTGAAAGGTCCACAAACATCTGTGTGGATTATTTCAAGCAAGTCAGTAGCCCTTTCATTCTCACTGTTGAAAGGTTGCTTTGTCATTTTGCCAGATAAACAAGATTCGCAATTATCAAAAGGTTTATAGTCGAAATCGCCAAGAAAACCTCCTTTTAGGAGTAGTTCAACGCGTTTCTTGTTTATATGGCCTAAACGACAATGCCAGAGGTAAGTCTGATCCTCAATATCCTTGGATCGCTTACTTATATGATAGATTTCACTATTGTTGTCTTTAAGATTTACAGTGTATAGACCATCTACGGGTGTAGCTTTAAAATAGAAAATATTATCTTTAAAGACTGAAATCATTTTATAAGAATATTTATAATAAAAGCCTTGGTCTACCAATAAATCAAAAGACAATACATTCTTAATCATATTTGGAATATAATAACAATTATCCAGTTCCAAAACTAGACCCGAGGGTAAACTAAGACTATAAGATCCCACGGCTTCAGCAATCAACGGAGTGCCTTCGCCAACTCGTAGGTTCGAACGGTCCTTCCTCAGAGTCTTTCTTCTAGTGAATCCCTATAAATGATTACAAATGTGGTTACCACTGCCTGTATCAATTACCCATGATTCATAAGAAGTGATTAAGCAATCTATCATAAAGATACCTGGAGTATCGGGTAAACCGATATCCATCTGGTCGATGTTCATCGAGTGCTCGCAAATATCCTCGCTGCCGCATTCTGGGCAACTCAGATCTCCCAGCTCATCAATTATATCAGTGTCCATGAGATTCGCAGGTTCGGGTACTGGCTCTAGACTGGCCAGTATGTCTTCATGAACTTTATCCACGTCGTTCTTTGGTTCCTTCATGTAGGCACTAGCTGTGTCCTGAACTTCCTTTGTGAGGGAGAACCACATGAGGTACACTAACTCTTCCTGAGTCATCTTGTACCCCAGACGTGATAAACATTTAAAAAGCCTTCTTATTTCAATAAGATGGTTTTTAACTGACTGACCCTTCTGTAGCTTCAGGGAGAGAATCTCTTGCATGATCAAAAGCTTGCCCGTGTGCTTGTAGAAACCTAACTGGTTTTCTACATTCCTTACGACCTCGTGACAGAATTTCACTCTTAAGTCTCCCGTGAACTCGGGTGACATAGAGAAAACCAGAATGGACATTACATCCGATTCATCTGCCATGAATCTGAAATATTCAGCAAATTCCTCTTCTGGGGCATTGCTTTTGGGTCGTGACATGGGCTTATTGATCACATAAAGCTTACCCTGGGCACTCAAAACATTCTGTAAATGCAACTTCCAAACTGGAAAGTTCTGGCCCGTAAGCTTCCACTTGCCCGTAATAAGGCGAAGTGATTCCTCAGGTGAATAAAACGGAATGCTAATTGGAGACATCTACAGAAGAATATAAATTCCAATTTAGTTCATAATTATATAATTCTAATAAATTATTACCCTTAAAATAAATTTATTAGACTAGAATCCATATTTCACATGTGTCGGGAAGCATGTGATCATGTCAAACCGACTCATGCGATCTATGGTAGGTATATCCTATACCAATCGTATTCCTGTCTGAAAATACGACTTCTAGATCGTCGGGACATCGGATATTAAAAATCCGTGCATATTTAGTCCCTCTAGTGCATTTTGGCCTGGTACCACCCAATGAATAAATAATTACCAAAATAGATTGCACCACCCGGGACCTGGACAAACTCTGGCCGGTACCACCCGGAGATAATTCGCAGAGTTTTATCTCCCTCTAGTTTCGGTTTGAACACGGACGTTCATAGTGTGTGCACTTACAACGCCCTATGTACCTTACACCGGAGGTGTCCCTAAAGTGGGTTGCACTTACTAATCTATGATTTTAACAAGGGTCAAAAATGCCAGTTTTTCAAAAACTTTGGACTTAAACACAAACTGTATTTTATCCAATTTAAAACCTTTTTATATTTAATTTAAAAGACGTGACTACGTAATACAATTAAATATAAACAACCACGCAGACTGAATAATCATAAACAACCACGCAGTTTAAATAACATGTCATAGTCAAAAACCCTTAACTATTGTCGTTTTGTGAGCCAACGCAAAACGACGGTCCAATTCCTAAGGGACAAAAAACTTCTCGGTGCTCCCACTGGCTCCAAGCTCCATGTTTGTCTCCTTGGCTCCGTCTTCAGTTCTTATTTACTAATTTTAAGATTACATATGATCGGGTTGTAAATGGCACGCAGGCCTCCCGTACCAAAAAAAAAAGTACAATAACAACGATATAAAGACGAAACACAAACACTGGTCTAGGGCTTGGCTATGACATTCGCAACTAACAGTTTAAACAAAACAGTTAAACTAAAAAAAATACAGTTACGATAAACCAGAATTATAAAACCTAACTGATTTTATAATTACTTAATATTAATTTTAATTTTATCGGATAAAAAGTAAAATTAATTTTATCTGGGGTTTTAGCCTATCGGGCAAAACGACCCTATCCATACGAAATACTTATCCGATATCATTACTGATAGCAACAAAATAACAAACGGTTACCATTGTTACTACCGGTGATCAACGACAACGCAGCCGAAGCTACCATTGCCGCCGATCGTCGGCAATCTTCCCGAAACCGCCACCGGTGGCAGCAGCGATAACCAATGTCACCACCACCACCACCGCTAGGCCGATCGACGACAACAGCAGCCGAGGCTGTCATCGCCGCCGTGGCCGACGGCTCCATCACTAACAACAAACGCCGTTACCACCGTTTGGTGGTGCGGCTTGCGATCGCGGAAACAATCAGCCACCGCCACCGCCTTGGCTCGGCCTTAGGGCAGCCGGCGTGTGGCCTGGTGGTTCGTGGCTTGTCCGGCGACAAAACGGCTAAAGCCGTTGCCACCACTATGCTGCCGTCGCCACCGCTGGGCAACAACAGCGCCACCACCATTCGGTGGTTTGGCGATTCGTGTAACCGATCACCGCCGCCGCCCTGGCGTGGCCGTAAGGCAGCCGGCGGCTTGGCGGGATAAACAACCACGCTACCGCCATCGATCCGCCACTAGGGGCTGTCGACCGGCGGTCTGATCTCGTCGGCGACAGCAGCGGCTTTTAACGCCACCACCATCGCCTTGTGCGATCGAAAGACACGGCCACCGCCGCCGCCTAGCGAGGCAGCCGGCGGTCTTGGTGGTTTTGCGGTGCAACCGCCGGCGGACAGCGGTGTTAAAACCACCATCGCCACCACCATGGCCTTTAATCGATCTGGTGGTTCGATTCGGCTAACTGCCGTCGTTCCACCGTCGATTAATACGGTTCGTGTGATAAAACGATAAAAATCCAACTTTTAATATAAACAGGTAAAAATCGAATTTTTAACAAAACCATAATCCAAAAAACAGTTTATCGCAAACAACAGTTTAATCCTGATCTGTAGGTTTAAGAAGTGGCTCTGATACCACTGTTGGGAAACCGTAGGCACTAACGGTGCGCAGCGGATAACAAAACGATTCCCAAACCCGGACCCATCTTAAACCATAACAGATACAATCAAGTGGGTATGTCGGTTTACCTTTTGCGAATAAACTTCCGGAAAGCTGGCAGGGGGTACACCGCTACTGACACCACGTGAGAGGGTTGCTAGACCACCGTAACTGATCGGAAAAAGTTCCGACCGATGTGAGAGAGAGAGAGATCGACGGTTATGGGAGAAAGAGAGAGCGAGGGTTTTTCGTGGGATTAATCAACTGATTTTTCAAAACCTTAACCCTTTTATTTATAGGATAAAATAAGGCAGTGATTTAACCTGATCATAATTCCCTTTATGGTTATCCAGAATTAATTCCTTAATTAATTAATTCTTCAATTAATTAATCCTTTAATTAATTCACTGATTAAATAATTATTTAACTAATAATTATTTATTTCTCTTTCTTTTCTCATCTCTTTCATACAAATTCTCAATTAGGTGTGCAGCGGTGTGACCTACTAGTGTCTTATAACATTGGACACGGTAACCTGTTACTGTCTCGCACATAATCCTAACAAGCTCCTCCTGAGAGATGCATACTAAAACGTCAGCTTTCGCCTAGTGAGTTCACGGTTTTCTTTACATGCTTAAACAGGAATAAATCAACTGAAAACATGTTTTAAACTACATAAAGATATGAATAGAAAACATTCAACTTGCAATGTGTGCTTTTTCATGAAACATAACCATTATGCCAAACGCAAAGGTGTGATCTCACCATGCTATTGGCCTACACCAAGGCTATCGTGCTTATCGGGCTATCTCCCGAAGCTAGCAACGACATAACACTACACAAAGGCTATCGTGCATATATGGGCTATCTCCCCCAACAACGACCAAGAATACCGGTAAGCTAGTCTGGCAGTAATCTGCCCTAATCCGTCAGAAACCCAACACATATCACATAAAAAGCACAATCTCATATCTTTACAAAACTATCACATATGAAAAAGCATGTAACTAAAAATATACTAAAACATATAACTTTAAAAATAACTTGCATCATATATGCATACTATGCATGCATCTCCTGTTTTATAAATCACATGAACTCACCTGGGTACGTAGGCTTCTTCGATACCTTTAAACTTGCACCAAAAGTGTGATTTTGCCCATAAAACTTTGTGCACTTTTGCCATGGGATTCAAGAACCCAAATCCTTTTCTTCTTGTTGCCATTCTTTCTGTCATCATTTTTTTTCCTTCTTAATTTCCTAGATGACCGTAGGAGGATATATTGTGATTGGCTTATGGATAAACTTTAAAAACAAACTTCCTCTAAAATTCAAAGTCATGGTACGAATTTCTTGGCACATGGATTTATCCATATTTTCACAATGCAAGTCTCTAATTCAACCCCTTCACTTTCATCCTTGAACAATTTAGACCCTATGATATACCTTATACAACTTGCCCCTTTTTAGCTTTATTAATCACACTTTACAAATAACCCCTAAAACGGGGTGTTACAAATCTACCCTTCTTACAAAAATTTCGTCCTCGAAATTTACATCGGGCTTGAATTACCAAAGGTATTTCATCCGTAACTCTGCTTCAGATTCCTAAGTCATCCTGACTTGAGGAACCTCAGTTATACTAGTTTTAAGGGAAATACTCTTATTCTTCTAACTTCATCCTATTTGTGTCTAAAAATTAAAGTGCCTCTTCTTTGTAACTCGACTTACCTTTGATCCAATGTCTTTTGCTGACACTATCATCATTTGGTTAGCTAAGCCACTTTCTCAAATTCCACACGTGGACGTGTCAAGATTTCATCATACTTTTGCTTATATTATCAATAATACCACTATCGCAATTGTTTCTATGGTCTAACATCGGTACAAGAAATGCGAGTTCCAACTACGCACCTTTAGCGACAATATGATTTAACCACAGGTTATAGTGATGACACTCCATCTTTATAAACCGTCTATGCTGATAAATGGACTTGTAGCGACAACAAAATTTTGTGGCTAAAACTCTTGTTTCTTGCGATGGCCTTATGGACTCAAGAATATCTGCAAAAGTATCAATGTATTAACACTGCTCTTCTTAAGTCATAACCTTCCATAAATCTTTCTTTCCAATGGATCTTGACATCTTCTTGCGATATATTTCAACCCTACAATCATGGTTAGTACTGTATTCCTCGTTTGATTTCTAACCACATCCAATCCCGGATGTTGATAAGCTCATCAATGTATTTCTTTTCTTTATTCTTGTTACTTGAAATCAATATTACCCAGTGCATCGTACTTTCTATTTTTACTTCATACCATCGTACCACCATTTGTGTCAAGATATATCTCCGTGTACCTCGTTATGGACTCTCATATACTAGTGGCCAAGCTTGAGTACTTGACCTCTATAACATACTTCGTTCTACTTGACGTCTTCTGCTTCATAAATTTCAATCATTTCTCTAGATACAAGAAGGTACTACATTCCATGACCATCGACTGACTCATAAGTCTTCATCAAGTTTCTTACCTCACTTAATCTTATCACTTTCAAATGGTCGGATATAATGTTGCTTAGCAAAAAAAAAAAGGAAAAAATCCATTAATTATTGCTATGGCGTTGACTCTACCTTCGCCAACAGTTGAGACATCAATTCGATGATTTTTCAAAACATGCTTGTATCTAAGACTAGGAGTCGCAATTACTAAAATGGGCATTAACTACATTAAGCGCTTTCATACCTCCTTGCTTACTGGTTAGTGAAAACAAACATAATAACCTCAATCAATCAACTTTAGACTTTCCAATTTATTCTCCTATTCACTCTCTTAAGTCTATATCAAAAGTATTTATCTTTGCTTATTGCTCCAATCATGCATCATCTCATACCTTTAAAGTTGTTATGCAATTTTTTTTTTCACTCCATACATAATTCTTTAAGTCCCTCCACACAAATCAAGAATATGCTATACCCACATACCACTTAGTTAGCCTTTAACTTCTCTTAATGAATAAAAGTTTCACCTTATTCGGTACTCATCTCATTCCCATATAACTTTACTTACCCGCCTATAGCATTCATCCAACATCAAATTTATCATTCTTTCAGTTCCATCACTTTCTTAGCACTTCACAGTTAGTTACTAGCAATAACCATATCCCATTTCCTTTAACATCAGCAATCTCATTATTAATCAACCATCTCCCAATGTACTTCCGTTCTTCAATAGACTTTGCATTCATGTTACCGAGATTACATATCTTAGCTTAAGACTTATCCTTCATTTCAAGTCAAATTCTATGACATCTTATTCTCCTTGTCTTTTAATCTATACCGTTGTGTCAATTATATACTCCCTAGTCAATTACTCATCTTTGATTGACCTTATTATACGCTCCATCGAACTAACAAATTGAATCATTCTCTTACAACATATTGACCTTATAGTGCCCAAAATTATATACTTAGTATTTGTCATTCTCCATCCTCTTTCTCCCCGTATCGGCTGTATATAGTACCACATTTTCCTCACTTTGGTGGAAGTCATAACTTCACCTCCTTACGTCCTTCCTTTATGCATGCTTTACTATAAGCTTACTTATCTTTATATCATTTGCTAAAGGAGTCATTTGATATTTGCACTATTGCAAGTGCCCTCTTTTTTTATATGTCAATATGAACCTTTATTGCCCTCTTACAAACTTTCATCACGTCATATCTAATACTTAAGTCATCTCGTAGCTAAATTATACCCCCACACCTATAAGCACACAAAAAAATAAAAATAAAATTGACATTCGATCTTTCTTATGTCCCCGTATAATTCTAACATCTTTTCTTTCTTCTAGATTTAACGTTTTCCTTCACAATCTAACATACTAGGATGATTTCATCATCACCCTTCCATTTGAAAAAGATTATACATTTTCATTTCCTCTTACCATGCTTCTTTCATAAATCATGTTCGACATCTTCATCGATGTCACAATATGTAGCAATCAGACTTTAACTCCCATCGCTACTTCACAACTGAATTATGGGTTTAAGAGTAGGTTAACAAAGTCCCTTTCACTTAAACCACCATCCTCGACGCTTACAATCGATTTTAAATCTTACTTCTATGAGGAGCATACGTCTCACATTTCTGTTTAGGTATAGGCTACTAGTAACCAAACTCGCTTAAATCTAAGCTCTCATTACAAAAGATTTACACTAGGTATCACATATGGACATTTCGTAAAATCTCTTTCAGTTTAAGTCTAGGCTAAATATAACCTAGTTCACTTAAACTATGGCTCTGATACCAACTTGTCACACCCCAAAAATCAAGGGCCGTGACGTCTAACAATCTTAGCCATAACTATAAAAAAAATTCATAACTTACACTCAAACTTAGCAGCGGAAGTCTTAATATCGTCTTTACGGAACAACTATATAAACAAATCAATTCTTTAAAAACTTTGAGCAGCTTCAGTCTTTCTAAATCTTCTCTTCTCCTTTTAAATTACCTGTAATAGCTCCTCCTGAGAGATGCATACTAAAACGTCAGCTTTCGCCTAGTGAGTTCACGGTTTTCTTTACATGCTTAAACAGAAATAATTCAACTGAAAACATGTTTTAAACTACATAAAGATATGAATAGAAAACATTCAACTTGCAATGTGTGCTTTTTCATGAAACATAACCATTATGCCAAACGCAAAGGTGTGATCTCACCATGCTATTGGCCTACACCAAGGCTATCGTGCTTATCGGGCTATCTCCCGAAGCTAGCAACGACATAACACTACACAAAGGCTATCGTGCATATATGGGCTATCTCCCCCAGCAACGACCAAGAATACCGGTAAGCTAGTCTGGCAGTAATCTGCCCTAATCCGTCAGAAACCCAACACATATCACATAAAAAGCACAATCTCATATCTTTACAAAACTATCACATATGAAAAAGCATGTAACTAAAAATATACTAAAACATATAACTTTAAAAATAACTTGCATCATATATGCATACTATGCATGCATCTCCTGTTTTATAAATCACATGAACTCACCTGGGTACGTAGGCTTCTTCGATACCTTTAAACTTGCACCAAAAGTGTGATTTTGCCCATAAAACTTTGTGCACTTTTGCCATGGGATTCAAGAACCCAAATCCTTTTCTTCTTGTTGCCATTCTTTCTGTCATCATTTTTTTTCCTTCTTAATTTCCTAGATGACCGTAGGAGGATATATTGTGATTGGCTTATGGATAAACTTTAAAAACAAACTTCCTCTAAAATTCAAAGTCATGGTACGAATTTCTTGGCACATGGATTTATCCATGTTTTCACAATGCAAGTCTCTATTTCAACCCCTTCACTTTCATCCTTGAACAATTTAGACCCTATGATATACCTTATACAACTTGCCCCTTTTTAGCTTTATTAATCACACTTTACAAATAACCCCTAAAACGGGGTGTTACAAATCTACCCTTCTTACAAAAATTTCGTCCTCGAAATTTACATCGGGCTTGAATTACCAAAGGTATTTCATCCGTAACTCTGCTTCAGATTCCTAAGTCATCCTGACTTGAGGAACCTCAGTTATACTAGTTTTAAGGGAAATACTCTTATTCTTCTAACTTCATCCTATTTGTGTCTAAAAATTAAAGTGCCTCTTCTTTGTAACTCGACTTACCTTTGATCCAATGTCTTTTGCTGACACTATCATCATTTGGTTAGCTAAGCCACTTTCTCAAATTCCACACGTGGACGTGTCAAGATTTCATCATACTTTTGCTTATATTATCAATAATACCACTATCGCAATTGTTTCTATGGTCTAACATCGGTACAAGAAATGCGAGTTCCAACTACGCACCTTTAGCGACAATATGATTTAACCACAGGTTATAGTGATGACACTCCATCTTTATAAACCGTCTATGCTGATAAATGGACTTGTAGCGACAACAAAATTTTGTGGCTAAAACTCTTGTTTCTTGCGATGGCCTTATGGACTCAAGAATATCTGCAAAAGTATCAATGTATTAACACTGCTCTTCTTAAGTCATAATCTTCCATAACTCTTTCTTTCCAATGGATCTTGACATCTTCTTGCGATATATTTCAACCCTACAATCATGGTTAGTACTGTATTCCTCGTTTGATTTCTAACCACATCCAATCCCGGATGTTGATAAGCTCATCAATGTATTTCTTTTCTTTATTCTTGTTACTTGAAATCAATATTACCCAGTGCATCGTACTTTCTATTTTTACTTCATACCATCGTACCACCATTTGTGTCAAGATATATCTCCGTGTACCTCGTTATGGACTCTCATATACTAGTGGCCAAGCTTGAGTACTTGACCTCTATAACATACTTCGTTCTACTTGACGTCTTCTGCTTCATAAATTTCAATCATTTCTCTAGATACAAGAAGGTACTACATTCCATGACCATCGACTGACTCATAAGTCTTCATCAAGTTTCTTACCTCACTTAATCTTATCACTTTCAAATGGTCGGATATAATGTTGCTTAGCAAAAAAAAAAGGAAAAAATCCATTAATTATTGCTATGGCGTTGACTCTACCTTCGCCAACAGTTGAGACATCAATTCGATGATTTTTCAAAACATGCTTGTATCTAAGACTAGGAGTCGCAATTACTAAAATGGGCATTAACTACATTAAGCGCTTTCATACCTCCTTGCTTACTGGTTAGTGAAAACAAACATAATAACCTCAATCAATCAACTTTAGACTTTCCAATTTATTCTCCTATTCACTCTCTTAAGTCTATATCAAAAGTATTTATCTTTGCTTATTGCTCCAATCATGCATCATCTCATACCTTTAAAGTTGTTATGCAAATTTTTTTTTCACTCCATACATAATTCTTTAAGTCCCTCCACACAAATCAAGAATATGCTATACCCACATACCACTTAGTTAGCCTTTAACTTCTCTTAATGAATAAAAGTTTCACCTTATTCGGTACTCATCTCATTCCCATATAACTTTACTTACCCGCCTATAGCATTCATCCAACATCAAATTTATCATTCTTTCAGTTCCATCACTTTCTTAGCACTTCACAGTTAGTTACTAGCAATAACCATATCCCATTTCCTTTAACCTCAGCAATCTCATTATTAATCAACCATCTCCCAATGTACTTCCGTTCTTCAATAGACTTTGCATTCATGTTACCGAGATTACATATCTTAGCTTAAGACTTATCCTTCATTTCAAGTCAAATTCTATGACATCTTATTCTCCTTGTCTTTTAATCTATACCGTTGTGTCAATTATATACTCCCTAGTCAATTACTCATCTTTGATTGACCTTATTATCCGCTCCATCGAACTAACAAATTGAATCATTCTCTTACAACATATTGACCTTATAGTGCCCAAAATTATATACTTAGTATTTGTCATTCTCCATCCTCTTTCTCCCCGTATCGGCTGTATATAGTACCACATTTTCCTCACTTTGGTGGAAGTCATAACTTCACCTCCTTACGTCCTTCCTTTATGCATGCTTTACTATAAGCTTACTTATCTTTATATCATTTGCTAAAGGAGTCATTTGATATTTGCACTATTGCAAGTGCCCTCTTTTTTTATACGTCAATATGAACCTTTATTGCCCTCTTACAAACTTTCATCACGTCATATCTAATACTTAAGTCATCTCGTAGCTAAATTATACCCCCACACCTATAAGCACACAAAAAAATAAAAATAAAATTGACATTCGATCTTTCTTATGTCCCCGTATAATTCTAACATCTTTTCTTTCTTCTAGATTTAACGTTTTCCTTCACAATCTAACATACTAGGATGATTTCATCATCACCCTTCCATTTGAAAAAGATTATACATTTTCATTTCCTCTTACCATGCTTCTTTCATAAATCATGTTCGACATCTTCATCGATGTCACAATATGTAGCAATCAGACTTTAACTCCCATCGCTACTTCACAACTGAATTATGGGTTTAAGAGTAGGTTAACAAAGTCCCTTTCACTTAAACCACCATCCTCGACGCTTACAATCGATTTTAAATCTTACTTCTATGAGGAGCATACGTCTCACATTTCTGTTTAGGTATAGGCTACTAGTAACCAAACTCGCTTAAATCTAAGCTCTCATTACAACAGATTTACACTAGGGGGGTGTTTCTTAATAACTTAATGAGCTTAATAGCTCAACAAGCTTTTTCGCACAGCTACTCTTGATTGTTTACCTGCAGCTTAATGATAAAGATCTTAGACTTATTCGCACAGTCAAGAGGGGTCACTTGTCCCCATTAAGACAGAAAAATTACTTTGACTACCCTTGGGTTGGAGATGGCAGGTTGAGATATTTGGGTTTAAAATGATGATTCATCGTCATCATCGCATCTGGTGAAGCTTTTTTCTCCACACCCAAATGTCTTTTTCTCTGTATTTGTCTTTGCTAATGGAGTCTGGTGGTGGATTCCTTATATGAATTTACCCATAAAAATCAATGCCCCTTTCTTCCCTTTTTCATTTTCCGGTCACCTTCACCCCTTTTCTGCCCTAGTTTAATTATCCCTTGCCAGTATTCTTACAAACCTGCATTCATTCCCTTTGGAGCATCGACGGTCGACAATAGAGACTTGATGACCAAAGTTAATTTAATAGACTCTTGTGTTTATGATGTTCATATGAATCCGGATTTAAGCCTGCAAGATTTTGCCATTATCGGAAACTTGGGATGATGAAATGGGTAATAAAGTGGGTTTGTTTTTTCATAAGTTTCCACTGTCAAGAAGAAGTCTCTGGATGCTATTTTGATGAAATGGGTAATAAAGTAGGTTTGTTTTTGGTGTTTTTTATGAAATAAAGTGGAAGTGGGTTTGCTAACAATATAAATAAATACATCATCATTTTGTAAATTGATCAATCTTTATATATTCAGATTTATGTTAAAGTTAAAAGTATCATATTCAAGTATTTTATTTTTGTCATTTAAAAATATCAAACAATGCTTATTTCATTATTAGGGGTAAAAGAGTCATTTTTGTCATTCAGACTGTTGATTCAGAATAGAAAGTAAACAACAAGATGTTTTTATCCGGACAGACAACTTTATCTAGACAGACAACTTTATCCATACAGGACTTAATAAAAAATTTGGTAAACAGCCCCTAGGTATCACATATGGACATTTCGTAAAATCTCTTTCAGTTTAAGTCTAGGCTAAATATAACCTAGTTCACTTAAACTATGGCTCTGATACCAACTTGTCACACCCCAAAAATCAAGGGCCGTGACGTCTAACAATCTTAGCCATAACTATAAAAAAAAATTCATAACTTACACTCAAACTTAGCAGCGGAAGTCTTAATATCGTCTTTACGGAACAACTATATAAACAAATCAATTCTTTAAAAACTTTGAGCAGCTTCAGTCTTTCTAAATCTTCTCTTCTCCTTTTAAATTACCTGTAATAGCTCCTCCTGAGAGATGCATACTAAAACGTCAGCTTTCGCCTAGTGAGTTCACGGTTTTCTTTACATGCTTAAACAGAAATAATTCAACTGAAAACATGTTTTAAACTACATAAAGATATGAATAGAAAACATTCAACTTGCAATGTGTGCTTTTTCATGAAACATAACCATTATGCCAAACGCAAAGGTGTGATCTCACCATGCTATTGGCCTACACCAAGGCTATCGTGCTTATCGGGCTATCTCCCGAAGCTAGCAACGACATAACACTACACAAAGGCTATCGTGCATATATGGGCTATCTCCCCCAGCAACGACCAAGAATACCGGTAAGCTAGTCTGGCAGTAATCTGCCCTAATCCGTCAGAAACCCAACACATATCACATAAAAAGCACAATCTCATATCTTTACAAAACTATCACATATGAAAAAGCATGTAACTAAAAATATACTAAAACATATAACTTTAAAAATAACTTGCATCATATATGCATACTATGCATGCATCTCCTGTTTTATAAATCACATGAACTCACCTGGGTACGTAGGCTTCTTCGATACCTTTAAACTTGCACCAAAAGTGTGATTTTGCCCATAAAACTTTGTGCACTTTTGCCATGGGATTCAAGAACCCAAATCCTTTTCTTCTTGTTGCCATTCTTTCTGTCATCATTTTTTTTCCTTCTTAATTTCCTAGATGACCGTAGGAGGATATATTGTGATTTGCTTATGGATAAACTTTAAAAACAAACTTCCTCTAAAATTCAAAGTCATGGTACGAATTTCTTGGCACATGGATTTATCAATATTTTCACAATGCAAGTCTCTAATTCAACCCCTTCACTTTCATCCTTGAACAATTTAGACCCTATGATATACCTTATACAACTTGCCCCTTTTTAGCTTTATTAATCACACTTTACAAATAACCCCTAAAACGGGGTGTTACAGGTACTCATCATGACAAGAGATAATTCAAATGAAAAATAATTTATTCCAAAAAGATTTTTGTGTTCACAAATTTATAGTACATTTTGTGCCTCACAAATGTATAATTTATCTACTTAATTACATCAAAAACATAATATATTATCTTAAATTTATGATAATTAAACATTTCACCAAAAAAATGAAAAATAAATTCCATACGATATAAATTTAATAAAATAAGTTATATTTTCATTTTATTGGACGATTTTATCTTTAGTTACTTGCTACTAGGAATTTCCTGACCTATTATAACTTCAACTCATTAGCAAAAATAAATTTTATGGGCCTGGCCCAAACCCAATAATATTGGGCCTTAAGCTTGATTCTATATAAGTTATCAATAATATGTTATGGGCTTTAACTTAAGTACACAACTTAAACCTGAAGCTGAAAGCATGGATGGAAAAAAAAAAACCAACTGAGAAACCAAACTTACTTCTCAATCTCATAGCCATCATTCTTTTAACTATGCAATACAGATAGTTTAGGTTGAAAAATAGTTTTGTAAAAAGTATTCTAGATTTGTGATAGATCGTTCATCTTTTTTTTGAACGGCAAGAATTTTATTAAAACCAAACAAATACACATACAACCTTCCTAGGTTGCAAGACGCAACTAAGATTTATCTGGCAGATCATTCATCTGAAGCTAGTATCCTAAGTTTTCAGTCTCTTCTAACGTAATTCGTTTACTTTTTTATTATAAATATTTGGTCGTTCTTGAAATTATGATTTCGAAGTATATGGTTAATTTTATTTTGTTAGGCCATCCGCATTGGAGCGGTATTGTGAACGGCACAGCCGGCATACCGGCGGTAACACCGCCGCGGTATGCCGGTGAGTGAACGGTTTGGGATGGCAGCGGTGAGACTATGCCGTTGCCAATTTTTTTTTTTTTTTTTTTTTCTTTTTCGACTGTTATTCAACGGATATATATATATATATATATATATATATTTTACTTTTTTTTTTTACTTTTTACATATATATATATATACCATATTATCTATTCAACAAATTACCACTCATCTCATCTTCATCTCTTCCTCAACAATTTCATCTCTTACTCATCTCTTTACTCATCTCTTCTTCATGGATTCACACGGTACCCCTTCCGGTTCCCGACGTCGTAACTCGGCATCCCAAACGCCTCCACCGTCGGCATCCCAAACGCCTCCACCGTCGGGTGTCTATCGGCCCGCAATGGGGTTTGGAAGTTGGTTGCCTCCATCGGGTTGGCCGCAAACCCCAATGGTCGACAATTGGGCGTATGCGAATATGATGGCGAATACCCCTATGATGTCGTACCCCATGCACCCCCAACAACCGACGACGCAAACCCAACAACCGACGACGCAAACCCAACAACCGACGCCGTCACAAATGTGGGAACCACGAGATGGAACCGACTTGTCACCGCAATCGTGGGGAGATGACGAGGAGGTACCCGAGACCCAACCGGAGTCGCCGCCACCGCCACCGCCGCCACAACCCAAAGGTAAAAAACGTGGGAAGGGTAAGAACGTAGAAGCGAGCTCGAGTGCGAACCCGACCAAAACTAAAGCGCCTCCTAAACCGTGGACGAGTGACGAGGAGGTCGAGTTGGCGAAATCGTGGGCCGAAATCTCGGAGGATTCAACCATAGGTAACTATCGAACGGGAGGTAAATAAAAAACCGTTTTTTTAACGTACTTAAGTATTCGCTAATGTGTTTTAATTTTTTCCATTTTTGAAGTAGACAATTTTTGGATGCACGTTAAAATGTCGTTAGACAAACGCATGGGGTACGGCCCCAACGTCCGCTCAAGCGACGCCGTGCAAACCAAAGTGAAATTGCTTCTATCGGGGGTCTCGAAATTTGCTTGTATATACAACAATGTGTTGAATCACCGAGGTAGCGGCGAATCCGACGTTAATTTATTGGAACGAGCGCTCGAGCGATACCGACGTGAGTATAATCGAACATTCCCTTTCCAAGCCGCTTGGAAAGTTCTCATCGAATGCCCGAAGTACAACCCGGTGGAAATGATGAACCCATCGGACATCCGCGCGCCTACAAACAAACGGTCGAAAACGTCCGAAACCCAAACGGACTCCCCCGGCGATTCCGATGCTCGTACTTACACCCACCTCGGAGATTCCGAACGGCCACGACCAATGGGTCGGAACGCGGCGAGACGTGCGGGGTCTTCGTCTTCGACAAACGATACCAACACGGGCATGTCAACCGACGTAGGCGCTCTCACACATGGTATCACCGGGCTTGTCGATATACTCAAAGAAAAACAAAGGATGGCACACTTACACTTCTACACATCACCGCACAACCATCTCTCGGGTCACCTTTTGGAGACCACGTTGCGAGAGAAGGAGCGGTTGCGCGAACTATACGATTGCGCGAACTATAACAAATCCGACTCTCTTCATTTCATAAAAGATTAACTAATTTATCATATATCAATTGAAGTTTATCCTAAAAATTAAATAAAACAAACGTCCAAAAAAATCAACTTTACAATGTGCTTTAATACTACTAATATAGTGTAATATTTTGTTTTTCAGTTTTCAACGATAATTGTTTGATAAAGTGTTTATAAGACGTAAATAAAACCATATTTCAGAAGGTTGTCATGCCTTTTTTTATTAGTTTTTGCACTCCAACTCTTCGGTTCTTCAACTTGTAATGAAAAGGACGTAATTTGAAAATAATTTAATTTAAAAATAAATAGATTTTAATTATGTGTGATCCATAACATGTGAAACAAGTAAAACAAAAGAATAACAAAATATCAAAAGATATGCAACAGGCATTCAAATACTTAGAACTTTCTAAATTGGTATTAAAAAACTCTAACTGAAAAAAAAAAAAAAGTTTCAATTTTTTTAATTATTCACATAAAACAAACTTGAAATTTAAAGAATTCTCTAAGATATCGCATGGAAAGATAAACGATTTATTATTTTTTTTAACAAATATTGAAATATTATTATTTTATTTAAAGTTTTTAAAACTTTAATGAACCATATGACTATAAAATAATTTTAATGATATAATTAGTGTTAAAATATATCTAAGATCTCTTGAAGTTGAGTAGAGAATTTTTCTTAGAGACATTTTGACTTTTATTTTTTTAATTTTAAAAAAATTACAAGAAAATCTATTGAATATGTTATAATATATTTTATTTTGTCCTATTAAATAGTTTTTTCCTATATTATTTTAAAATAAGGAAATTTGCTTTATTTATGTAGAAAAAAGCTTTTATACCAGTCATATAAATTAAGAAAATCAAGATGTCAGATATCATAACAAGAATCTATACAATGTTTATAAAAATATAAGCATATAAACTAAAGTAGAAACTATTATTTAATTATTTTGGTAATTTTGATATTAATAATATAATTTGCTAAAAAAGAAAATGTAAAAAAGATCATCTCCAACGGACCAAGACTTGTAGCCACTTGCTTTTTCTTAAAGCTTTACCCCTTTTTAATGATGTATTAATCTGATAAATTATCATTTTATAAGAAAAAATATCTATTTAACACGATACTGACATAATCTTTAATGATGACGTCATCTCCTTATAACACGTCACAAGCTTGGTTACCGTTAACGAAACTAGAAGAGTGAAATCCCTTTGTAACATCTAGTAAAATTGGAACGATGTGGAAAACTGATATAAACATACGACCATATATTCAAACGTAACCTTGATAAAGTATACTTTTAGCAAACATCCGCTCCAAAATTTCATCCAAAAAGAGGGGACACAACAACTCCATCATCAAAAGTAAAAGCTAATGCTCCCTTTTGAATAAATAAAGTTCATTGAAGCGTATCAAAACAAGATTTCATAGACATATGTTTGCTGATGCATATTCGCTAATCTCTATTCATTCATTCTCAAGGAATATTAATGGGTCGATGTTTCCCATTGAAAGACCAAGAAAAATGAACTCGAAGAAGTAACCTCTTAATTGTCGTTTTTTATCCATATTTGCTAATTTATTAATAATATTCTACATTAAGACCAATATGTGATCATATTAGCCAAAGCTTTAGGTCATATTCGACAAGTATACACTATCTTATTTTTTAAACTTATTAGAAGGCTCGTTTGTTATGTTATAAGTAGTATTCAAACATGAGGGATAAAACAAAACATGACATAATAATTTTTTTTTTTTGGAAGAGGTATCCCAGACCACATTGGGCCTAGACTAATTCTCAGCAATTTTTGGGCCGAAGCACGACTGCTAAAGCATGCAGCCCGGGGTCGAAGCCCCCGTACCTCCAGAATGCGTCCCCTAGGGTTCGAACTCGGGTTCACCACTATATAGTGTCCAAGCCTTACCACTAGGCTAACACTCCTTTGGTGACATAACAACTTGTTCATGCCCATCATATTTATGGATAAATTTTCATATGTATCATTAGCTAGGTTATTTTATAGTGTGGTTTAACTTATTAATTTCTTTCTACGTCTTAAAATAAATGTTCACAAATACACTTCTAGAGATAACGTAATTACTATTTACTAAACTCTTTACCGAATCAAATGACTTTTTATACTTAATAGCAGAGTAATGAATTTCCATGTCTTAATATGAGCAGCAGAAATGAAAATTTGACACCCAATTAACACAAAGTATATAAAATAGAAATTTAAACACTTACTTAAAAGAACAATAGATTTTATTGAAAAATACTTAATTTATTAACCAATATTTTAGTCTAACAAACAATAGCCTTAATTTTTCCATTCAACTCACCTACTTAAATCCCCACCATCTTCAAACTCCAGCTTGCATTGCATTGTTATACACATTCTCTCTCTCTCTCTCTCTCTCTCCTCTCTCTCTCTCTCTCTCTCTCTCTCTCTCTCTCTCTCTCTCTCTCTCTCTCTCTCTACATATTATATATATATATATATATATATATATATATCTTTACACATACAAACACACACAGGGAAACACATAGAAGCTTGCAAAAATGCTTCTAAGAATCACTTATTCCAACACCAAAAGGTTCTTGAAAAAGACCATACAAACCTTCAAGTCCTATTTTCCAAGAGGCTACCAAAGGCTACCCAAAACGACACCGTTCAATCCCTTTTCATGCACCATAAGCCACTTCAGCCACACCCATAGACAACAACAACCGCCGGAAACCACCATCAACCACCGTCCAAAGGCGGCAGCCGCCACCAACAAAGAAACCAATTATGATCACCATGAGGGTGATCATAGCAAGAAAGAAGAAAACAAGAAGATGAATCTTGAAAAAGATGAAGATGATGAATCAATGTCAAAGTGTTTGGTTACAAGAAAATTGAAGGAGTTAGAGATGATGGATCGAAATAATGTCGATCTTGTTCTCGATATCGAAGAGGTTCTTCATTACTATTCGCGGTTAACGTGTCCGGTTTATCGTGACATTGTCGAGAAGTTTTTTGTGGAAGTGTATTCTGGGAGTTTTAATCTGTCTCGTGGTAATAATTCAGTATCGAGAAAGCGATTAATTTAAATAAATAAAGTTACTATAACAATTTGTTGATAAAGTATATTGGTTTTATGGGGTTTATGATTGATATTTGAAGACTTTGGGATTTGGTATGACTTCTTTTTCTTTATGTGATATTGATTTGTTTGGCCCAATTTGAAAGAAAATGTAAGATTTTTAATAAAAATGGAAATTCATTTATATTCTGAAGTAGAGGGTGATTAGTGTCAATAGTTATCATGTGGGAATATATGATAATTTAGAAAAAGCACACCAACGGTTTGAAAATTTTCAATTTCTTTTGAAAGAGTATTTCACGCTATCTCTAAACTAATTTCGGCAAATTATGATTATAAAAAATCAGCTTCTAGTAAATTTAGTTGTCACAATTGGTGTGTACGCCTAGAGTTGAGCCCTAACTAGCAGTGGCGAATCTATGATTCAAACGTACTGGGGTCCAACATAATTGATGTGATAAGATGATATGTTCGAAAGAATAATTTTGCGGGTCGGATAGTATGATATAAAAACAAAGGCATCACATATTCCAACGAAAAAATTAGATATCTATTCAAAGCAAATATTATAAAATGCTTACAATTGATCCCGACGACGTCATACCAAGAAAATTCTCTAAAATTAAATCGTTAAGAATAATATTGAATGCACCATTCTCAATATATGCTATCAAACACTTGTTCAAAAAAATCATCACCCATTTTATTGCACAAATTATTCTTTTTTCAATCATCCTTTTACCAATATCTCCAAGCCCAAATACACGAGGGGTCCATATTAATATTTAAAGGGGGTCTAATATTTTTTTGATTATATAATAGTAACAATAATAAAAAATTAAGGGGGGTCAAGACACCCCATGAACTTTTACATGGAGTCGCCCCTGCTAACTAGATGAGATATTCCATCACATCTCATTTACTATGTCACGACCCTTGTGGTTGAAAATTTTCAATTTAGTCCTTGTACATTACAAACATTCCATATCTGGATGTTACTTTATATTAAGGTAATCTTTTCTCGAAGGGCGACCGAGCCTATGGCCCGACTAATCTCGGGCTAGATCAGGGCTAAATCATGCCCATTTGTAAATGTCTACAGGTTGCGTATGGAGGGATTCGAACCCGAGTTAGGTGCTATGAACCCCCAAGCCTTATCCACTCCACCATAACACTGATATACAATAATGTAAATTTGCCATGTTTAATCGAATGAGGTTATATCTAAAAATAACCACATGGCTTGTGGCGTAATGGTAAGGCCTGTGGGAGATGTGGATGGTATCCCATTCACCCCATGTTCGAATCCCTTCGTGCACATCTTGTGGCCAGGTTTAGTCTCTAACGGCTGAATTTTCAATTCTAAATTGCCAAAGATGTAGTCTAGGTGAAGCCTAGATGAACCTTTTCCAAAAAAAAGTGTCCAAACCTGCTAACGCAATTCAAACCTAACCCAAAATTAACAGGTTGGGATCATATGAGACCATATTATTTCGTGAGACTACATAAATAACACTGAACATTCAAAGCAAAATATTGGGAAGGTGAACCTTCAATGTGTTTTTGTTGTCAGTGTTCGATGTATTTTTATGCCTTTATAATGTTTTATTGTGACATTTTAATGTTATTTTACGGTTTCACGAAAACATGTTGTTCTCACGTTAACCTAATATACATATACATGGTTAGGTTTTGAAACAAGAAAGTAATCAGTTTGCGAGAAGAAAATATCGGTCCCAAATCCACTAATAGGGATAAAGTGGGTCAATCATTTGAGAACATTAAAGTATGTGAGATATGTGAAATCCATTCTATTCCACAAATTAAAGATAATATATATGAAACATTTACATCATATTAAACAACTCTACGAAGAGTTTTCGTCGATTTAAGCTATGAAACCATGAGTTTTTACGGTTTTTACTAATGTTTTGGTTTTTAAATGAACTTGACTCTATATATAAATAAGAACTCCAAAAAATTAATTATATGAAACATTTACATCATATTAAACAACTCCACGAAGAGTTTTCGTCGATTTAAGCTATGAAACCATGAGTTTTTTACGGTTTTTACTAATGTTTTGGTTTTTAAATGAACTTGACTCTCTCTCTCTCTCTCTATATATATATATATATATATATAGAGGGCTCTTCAAGGAAAAACCATTTTTTTTGTAAAAACTATAGGACCAATCTAAGCCTTTGATCTAAAAAGGGCATGATCGTCATTTTAGATTATTCCTCAAGTTTTTACAAAATAAGAGGTTTTTACAATATATATATATATATTCATTTTTTTTGTAAAAACTTGAGGAATAATCTAAGCCCTTGATCTAAAAATCGCAGTTTATTCATTATATGAATATTCACTATCATATTCACTATCATATTCACCATATGAATATTCATATATGAAAATTCATACTTCATATTCATCTTATGAATTTTCAGATTCACTAGATGAATATTTCATATTCATTTTATGAATTTGAAAATTCACCAAAAAAACATATAAAGTCATTTAGCAGATAAATATTCATATTCACTATTATATTCACCATATGAATATTTATATTCATCATATATTCACCATATGAATATTCATATTAACCATATCGTATTCATCATATGAATATTCATATTCATCATATGAATATTCATATTCACCATATAATATTCATCACATATTTATCATATATTCACCATATGAATATTCATATTCACCTTGTGAATATTCATATTCAACAGATAAAATTTACATAAATTCATTCACCGGCTGAATATTTATATTCACCTTATAAATATATAAAACGTGTACTAAAATCATACATTTTTATATACCATGAAATCTTTCACAATTAAAATCCTACAAGGACCAAAAACAATAACAACAATAAACCATATATCCCAAAATTGCAATTCCCCTTCGTTAAACCAATTTTTTGGAAAACCAAAAAAAAGAGAAAAATGTGACCACGTAACCTCTTTTCATTTTGGGGAACCTCTTTTCATTTTCAGTTCACCATCCAAGAAACCTCTTTTCATATTCAGTTTTCCAAAATCTAGTCTCAAAATCTCGTCTGAAAAAACCGTGTAACGTCATAAGTATCGTGAAACGTCAGATCTGAAAGAAGAAATGGTGTTGGTGGTGGCGCCGGCGGCGGTAGCAAGTGGTGGTGTTGGCGGTGGTTGCAGTGGACGGTGGTAGCGGTGGTGGCGGTGGTGCGACAGCGGTGCAACGGTGGTGCGGTGAAGAGGGAGAATACTCAGATCTGAAAGAAGAAGATGCTGTTGGTGGTGGCGCCGGCGGCGGTAGCAGGTGGTGGTGTTGGCGGTGGTTGAAGTGGACGGTGGTAGCGGTGGCGGCGATGGTGCGACGGTGGTGCGTGACGAGGGAGGTTTCTCAGATCTGAGAAGAAGATGGTGTTGGTGGTGGCGCCGGCGACGGTAGCAGCTGGTGGTGATGGCGGTGGTTGCAGTGGACGGTAGTGGCGGTGGTGGCGGCGGCGGTGGTGGCGGCGTTGCAACGGTGGTGCGGTGGTGGCGGCAGGTGGTGGTGGTGGTGGTGGAGGATGTGGAAGATGGGGTTGGGGTATGTAGTTGCTTTAAGAAGATGGGGAAGATGAGAAAGATGTTAAAATGTCTTAATTGCCCTTGTGGGCTTATGATCAAGTGTGGACAAGCATTTGTTAAAAAGTTACAAAAAAATGTCATCAATAATCTTAACCATTGATTAAAATACATAGATGGTCTAGATTAGTCCTATGGTTTTTACAAAAAAAGTGGTTTGTATTTGATTTTTTCTCTATATATATATATATATATATAGGAGGATATATATAGCCAAGCCAATGCTGTGTAGCTCAGTTGGTATTGGGTGGGAGAAAGATTGCACAATATCAAATGGTCCCAGATTTGAGCCCGGACACTTCTATAGCCACAATCGTTAATTGAGTCAGATATTCCCCCAACATCATGTATTGTCAATCCATTGTGGGCTGGTTGGGGTTGCCAGAATCAATCTTTTTGCATAATATATATCCATTGGTTTAATTGAGAAGTGCAAAAAGTGAGAAGTAAAGAAGTGATCTTAGCTTTTCGTCCGATCAACATTTGTGGCTTTGGCTGTGAAGCCCTGATAATTTCTTGCATAGGTATGTAGAAGCCGGAAGGTAATTTCGTAACTTTTACAAATAGATGACAAACAAGTTAATATATGAACTCGCTGATTGATATATGAATTCCACAAGCAATTAACAATAGATAATATTCGAATTACAAGGATTAATGTATGAACATATAGTTGATATATCAATCAATTAAAAATAGCTAATATGTGAATTACACTAGTTTATATATGAATTACATATGTTCATTTATAAACTTATAGTTCATATATAAATTAGTTAAAAATAGTTAATATGTGAATTACAAAAATTCATATATGAACATATATATATATATATATGAATTACACAAGTTCATACATGAACGTATATTTCATATATGAACCAGTTAAAAATAGTTACCATGTGAATTACATAGATTTATATATGAACGTATAGTTCATGTAAAAGTCATTTAAAAAAAATTTAATATGTGAATTACAATGGTTCATATATGAACATATAGTTCATATGTAGATCATACAGTTCATATGTAAATTATATAGGTTCATATATGAATCGTTTTTGGCCTATTTGTAACAGTTAATAAACTATCCCTCTATTTTTGGCACAACCGTGAATTTTGACCAGTTAATACCGCAATCTTTGATCAATCAAATTTGATCTTAGCCATATGAAATGCTAGGATCACTTCTCTACTTCTCACTTTTTACATTTCTCATTTGAACCTATAATATATTGATATAGCTATAGATATATTAAGATGTGGCAATTAAACATTGATTTAGGAGAATATGTGAAGGGAAATATTGAAATAACGAATCCTATGGGAATACATTAGTTGTGAGAGACAAACTTTCAAAATTGACTACAAATTGTCTTTATGTATCCATTATATATTTTTATATATAGACACGCAAACATCTTTCTAAAAGAACATTTAACTTTTTCAATCAAACCCCAATATATTTTAGCATTTAATATTCTTGATGATTTCGAATTCTTTGAATAGAACCGCCATATTGGTTTTAGTTAGCTATAAAAATATTTGATTTAGCAAAAATTGGTTGTTGAGATGCTCTTATCGTCGATGGCATGGTTGACGTGGTGACATTATTAATATTATATTATTTTATAAGCTATTGATGTTAAACTAGACTCTATGTATATGGATTAATCTTAAAGGTCTTGAATAAGAGTTAATAAAATTCTCAATGACAGAAATTGAACCGACTATCTCTAAGGAGAATCTCCATATATCTAGTAGTTACTATCAGTTGAACCAATCCTGTATGGTTTTTTAGTGATGTTATCTTGTAGTTTATTCTGTTTGGATTAATATTTTAATGATCTAATCAAGAATTAACAAGAAAAAATGCTTTTGAATTAGAGTATCAACATATATGAAATTGTTTTACATCTACTAATTTGTCCCGAGTGTTTTTTTTTTTTTTTTTTTTTGAAAGAGGTATCCCAGACCACATTGGGCCCAGACTAATCCTCGGCAATTTTTGGGCCGAAGCCCGACTGCTAAAGCATGCAGCCCGGGGTCGAAACCCCCGTACCTCCAGAATGCGTCCCCTAGGGCTCGAACTCGGGTTCACCACTATGTAGTGCCCAAGCCTTACCACTAGGCTAACACTCCTTTGGTAATTTGTCCCGAGTGTTGTTATAAATAAAAATGATATTTGATAATTGTTAGTGTTTTTGAAAATTAAGATGATTCATGATTGTAATTTACAAATTATAAGCATAACTTTAATAGAATGATAGTTGACAATATACGTTTAGAGAAGAAAAAAGTGTACAATTTATCTGTACGTATATTAGTAAAATTAGCTTTCCAAATATGTGGAAGCAAGAATGTTTGGTATCTTATTTTTCTACAAACAAAATTAGAGCATCCACATTAATCTTGCAAGACCATCTTGCAAGTAATGTGGTATGCCAAATGGCATTTTGGTCTTGTATAAATAAGTTGCAAGCCTTTCGAATGTATAAATGGATCCTACATTAATACTTATAAATATTTATATCTTATATATAATACATTTTCAATTACTATTTTAACTAATTTTATAATTTAATTAATTATTAATATTATTATTAAATTAATTAATTTATATATAGAGTGAATTGCAATTTTGGTCCATGTGGTTTAAAGAAACCAGCATGTTTGGTCCCTATAAAATTTTTATTGCAAGAAAAACACTATGGTCTGTCTTTTTGCTTGGTTTTGGTCCCTCATCACTAACACCGTTAAATATGTCTGTTAAGTCCCTCCTATGTGCCTTGCACATGAGGGCATTTTAGTCTTTTGACCAAAAATTAACTACAGGGACCAAAACTTTAATTTACCTACAAATTTAAACAAGGACCAAAAGTGTAAATATGAACTTGTGTTTTAAGGTGTGAAGAATGAAGAAACCCAGACGGTTTTCCCTTCGTCTTCTTCGCCTCCGACGTGATCCCAGCCGGTGACGACCGTTGCAACGTATTCCAATGGTGACGACTGTTGCGACGTATTCTGACGGCGATGACCCCTCCCCTGCGTCTTTGACCCATCCAACGTATTGCTCCTCGCTTCCATCAATGGTTCACGTTTGAGGGATTTGCTCTCCGGCAGCGATTTCGAGATGGGTTCCAGATCTGCTTAAAAACTGATCTGGATTTTGCTTCTTCCAGGGTCTTCTCTTCCGACTAAGATTTCGTGCGCTTTCGTCTTCGTTCTCAGATCTATTTTTTTCCCTCTTTCTCAAAGATGGTGACGGTTCGGATATGAAACAACCAATTTTCAGATTTTAAATCCTCCATCTCCAATCTATGGTCTCTCCTCCAACATTTCGATAATCTCTCTTTCTCTCTCTCATCCTAAATAATCCAGAAATTCAGGTGCAAATTAGATATTTAATTATATGGTTTGATTTAGGTTTTTGGTTGTGTTTAAGGGTTTGTTGTTATCATTCAATTGTTGAAAACTTGGAACATTTTGATGCCTTTTTGTAAGGATATTCTGAAATATGTTATTATTCTTAATTACTCAAGGAATTTTGGATTTGTTTTTATGTCCATTGGAATTTCTCAATGTTTCTTTGTCAAGTAAATATGGATTTTTATTATTTGTTGTGTTTGTTACTGTTATTGGAGAAATATTTTTGAAGAGGTGTTTTTAAAGAGGTACTTTTGAAGTCTTCTTGAAGAAGATGAATATTAAAATAGAAGAACACAGAAAAAATCAAAAATCAGATCAATCTTCTTGGAGAAGATGAAGTAATTTTGAGTAATTACATAGGTGGTCCCTATAGTTTGTTTTAGCTAAAAAGACCAAAATGCCCTTATGTGCAAGGCACATGGGAGGGACTTACTTAACGGTGTTAGTGATGAGGGACCAAAGCCAAGCAAAAAGACATACCATAGTGTTTTTCTTGCAATAAAAATCTTATAGGGACCAAACATGCTGATTTCTTTAAACCACATGGACCAAAATTGCAATTCACTCTTATATATATATATTATATAATTAATCAATTATTTATATTATAAATCAGTTGTATTTATCATTTTTATAATTTATAAATTGTTAAAACTTACAATTTATAAATTAGTTGGTTGTAACCACTTTAAAAAAGAGTGAAATATGAGTTGACATTATATTGATGTGGATGTTTATTGCAAAGCTAATGCGGCATTTTAAAAAGTTGAGTTGGCATTGCATTATGGAGATAGGGTCTTAGTAATCATTAGTGATGGCCAAAAACCGGGTTCGGGCCGGGCCGGGCCGGGCCGTTGACCAACCCGGTTCGCTACAGTAAAAGTCAAACCCGGGTTGAGTCGGGCCCGGGTTCCGGCCGGGTTCGGACCGGTTTCCGGCCCGGGTTTCGGGTTCGCCCCGGTTCGGCCCGGGTTCCGGACCGGTTTCCGGCCCGCGGGCTGAGACCCGGGTTTGACCGGGGTTCGGGCCGGGTCGGGTTGGTCAACGGGTCGGGTTCGGGCTAGCCCATCGGTTCGGTTCGGTTCGGTTTCGTTTGGCCATCACTAGTAATCATGTTGATTCATGTATTGTTTTATACTTTGTTAGAAATATTTATATAATTAATAGTCTATGTTACAAATACTTTTACTTTTCTTAATAAAATACTTTTATTTTACATTAAATATATAGATATGTATGTATATAATTTATTTGCGAAGGCATCTTCTTCTTCAACCTATTATCATCGCCGCCGCACATCATCTCCTTTGATTCTCCTGCGACGAAGCTTCAAATTAAAACCGACAATTCTCATCTAGTTTTAAACCCACACGAAGCTTCAAATTAAAACCCAAAACCCCCAATTTGGTATTCTTGTTCGTCTGAAATCATAAACCAAAATCCCCCATTTTGGTATTCATTTTCATCTGCATGTGCAAGTTTATGGAAGACTAGAAGGTTAGGATTGTGTTGAATCATGGTGATGGAGTTCATCCAACAATATTGACGAACACAAGAAAGAGTTAGTTGCTAAGAATGTGTGGTTTCATGGCGCAAAATGGTAATTTGTGGTCTTGTCCAAAGTTGTTCCACCTATTTTGGTGGAACAAAAAAACTCTCTTTTTGTCCCATGAAATTGAGTTTTTGTCCCACCTAGTCCAACATTGTCCTTGTCCCATGGTATGCCAAACATAGGACTAAATTTTTTTGTCTCGTTCTGTCCCATGTAGTCTGCGTACCAAACGCACCCTTATATTTTAAAACAATACATGTGAAAATGTAGTATTGTTTATATTTGTGATTATTTTTAATATGGACTTTTTGTTTTACATAGTAAAAGGACACTTTATTTCATATTTATTGTTTTATGAGTAATTTGATGTCATATGTCGTGCTCTGGTGAGCCGATATCCTTTTTATTCTTTTATTCTATTGGTTTCCTCAAAGGGAAATTTAAAATACATTAATATAAATTAAAATATTAATTAAGTATTATTTTAAACGTAAATTAAACTATAGTAAAAAATTTAAATTAATCAAATTGTACAAAAAAAACGTACGACTTGATTTAATGCATATTATTTAATTTTTGTACCACAGGTAAATTTAGAACAATTATAATAATACTATTAAACGTAAATTAAATTATAGTAAATAATTTAAATTAAGCTAACCATATTTGTGATATTAGTTTTTTGATTTAATTTTCTTTAAATTACCCCGTATGTTACACATGATTAAACCTACTTAAATAATATATGATTACCCATACGGTTCTTAGTATTTTTGTGTTCTCGTTTAATTATATATGTAATAACATATGGATGGATGGATGACATCATGAGTTGGGTTAAACCTAGGGCTGTAAACGAACCGAACGAACACGAACGGAGGCTTGTTCGTGTTCGTTCGTTTAACTTAACCGAACAAACGAACGAACACGAACGGTAAACGAACAAAAAAAATTGTGTTCGTGTTCGTTCGTTTAGGTATTTGGTGTGTTCGTGTTCGTTCATGTTCGTTCGTTTAAGATGCTAATCGAACATAAACGAACGAACGTAAAAGTTAAACGAACGAACGTAAAAGTTAAACGAACAAACGTAAAAGAACATAAACGAACAAGCTTACTTGTCATTTCATTAACTATTAGGAGTTGCATTTTTTTTAAAACTTAATATAAAACCAAAAGAATAATCAAATTCAAATTTAAAACTAAATTGAATTCTAAAAATATATAGCTTAGATAAATAAGTATAAATGTTTTAATACAAACAAACATAAACGAACGTAAACGAACGACATAAACGAATGTAAACGAACGACATAAACGAACGTAAATGAACGAACGTTCACGAACGTAAACGAACGAACGGTGACTTTGTTCATGTTCGTTCGTTTAACTAAACGAACAAAAAAACTTGTTCATGTTCGTTCGTTTATTAAATAAACGAATATAAACGAACTTCCCACCGAACGGTTCACGAACGATTCACCGAACATTCGGTTCGTTTACAGCCCAGTTAAACCCTTAAAGGCCTAAAGCCCTAAAGTATATTAAGAAACGCAAAGTTAGGTAGGCCCAATACAGTTGGGCTTTTCATTAAAATAACATGGGCTTTCCACCAAAACAAAATGGGCCTTTAAACATTTGAAATAGAATAACTATAAACCCATCTTTTCTGTAAACAAATACTAAATTAATCAAACCTCCTTATCTGGCTAGGGATGTAAATGATTCGAGACGAGTAAAATTACATGTGATTTGAGTTTGGATCGAAAATTTATTACAAAGCTCGAGCTTAAGTAAACTTTTCATAGTAAGGCTCGAGATAGATTTGTTCACTTTTTGGCTTGGCCTTAATAGTTTTTACACTTTGATTATATGATTTCATGAGCATATAACCATATTTGGCTCAAAGAAGTATAAGTTTGAATGGCTTAATTAAGCTCAACTCGTCTTGAAAAAATTAATCAAGCTTTTGAACAAGTCAAGTTGAACTTTGATGGTATAGAGCTTGGCTTGTTAAGTTAAACAATTTTTAGTGGTGTTCAAGATTGAATCGAGCTTAGTATTTATTAAGCTCGAGGTCGAGTAACTCGTTAAAAGCTTGACTAGTTTTCCTCAATTTGCATGTTCGTCCAAACGTTTCATATGTAACATTTTCGCTTTAATTTCTTTTATATTAAGTTGGTAATTAGATCGCTTTTTTGTTATAATTAACATATTGTTTGCACATTACACGTGCACAACACATTAGTTTTACTAACAACATGGTCTCTAACTAGTTGAAATATTTATCATACACTAGTTTTTTTATGAAACAAGCATTTCTGATACTAAGTTTGGTGATTCTTCATAGCTCTTAGGAGTTGTTATGTTGTGCGAATGCATGAAGATGAAACACATGACATACTACAGAAGATTTGCAAGCAATATGTTGTGCGCCAAGTAGAAATGATATGTTGAGTGGGCATGTGGTTGAACCATACTGGATGGGATATGAACGAGATTTTCAGGATGCAACTAGGTGTTGTGTCTATTGTCGAAAAATTGGAAGATATTGTTGTTTTGGTCATGTTCACATGATACAAATGACGGCATCGACAAAGAGGGTGTGGAGTTTATCAGTCGAGGGAGTGAGGAAAAGAGCTAGGTTGGGGAGGACGTGAAAAAAGTAGTTGTAGGGGGACATGATGGCATTAGGCCTTTTTGATGGCATGGCCTCTAATAGAAGGTTTTAGATAAAAGGAATCACAGTTGCAGGATTTAATAGAAGCTTTTTAGTTATGATATAATTTATCTTTGTCAGACTTGGCTTTAAATTAGATTTTGTGAGTATGTTGAGTTTGGTTGGTTTGTTTATTCATTTATGTTTTCTGTTAAAACATAAAGTTACAGAAGGTGTGATCATTTGAAAAGAGACAAATGGTGCTTTTTTCTTTTTGCACTAAATATAAAGAAAGGAAGACTTTGAGAGATGAATGGTAAAAATAAATTTAGTGTTAGTAGAAAGGCAAATGTTGGATAACAAAAATGCCAAAGAACATGTAAGAGATATAAGTTAGCTTATTTTTTGTACATTGAAAAATTATTGGGAAACTTAAAAAGTAATTTTTTTTATAGAAATTATTTAACTTTTTTTCCCACTAATGCATCTTATATTTTACATAAATGCCATTATATTATTTGAAAGTCGGTTTACATTATCATGTAGTATATCAACTAGTTCCTTTTTGTTTGTTACAAAAAATGACAAGTTTATTAGCTAATTACTATTTTCTTAGCTAACAGTTACTTAATTAGCTAACATCTACTTTATAAGTTAGTTTGTTAACTATAATCGAAACTAGGTAAGTGTAGGATGTATGATTATAGAAAGAACACACATGCATATAACTAAAGTCCACTGTTTATTCTTCTAACTCTACCCATTGTTAATTTAAATAAATATGAAAAAAAGGAAAGGAATATTCAATTGAAATGATAGATGATGAGAATATTCTTATGATGGATGAACAAGACATGAGGAGGATTCCACTATGAGATTTGGTGGTGGCATGAAGATGAGATCAATAGATTCATACAAATGTCCTTTGCCTTTCACCAACAACAATAAAAACAACTTTCACTTTACCCTAAAACTTGTTACTTCAATTCCCACTAAAGTCTTGTTTCAAAATCATTCACAAAAATGACTCTTGAAATTTATTTATTTTTATATTTGAACTCATAAGTTTTGAATTGTAGTTTTAAACATCTGAATAAATTGTACTGGAATCAAAGAATTACAAATGTAACTAAATTAATCGTTATTTCTTTAAACTATCTTGAGAGCATACATATATAAAACAAACTTAAGAGAGTTGGATTAGATCGGATTGTCCTAATTCGCAACATTTATAAATAACTATCATATTTAATATAACTAACTAATTTTTCTTCGCTAAAAGCAATTTCGGATTGTTATAAATACATTTACACAATTTGGGCAACTTCTCAATGTGCTGAAGTAGTTAACTTTTAGATTTTAATTATTAAATGTATAATAATAAAACATAACAAAAGTAAGACTGTTTTATATAGAGAGGGTTGAAATTACTCTTTCTATATTATAGGACTTATCATGTAACATTGAAAACTATCAGAATTTAATTGAGACTTTAAAATATGAGTATTAACAACATGTATTAATAGGGTTGAATTCACATGAGATCAACATATATTTATTAGATGCGTAACATCATAAAATAATACTGAAAGTTCATAGCAAAATATTGTAAAGACACAAAATAATATCAAACGTTCTGACGCAATGGGAATATGTGGAACAGATTGACAAGCGTCAAATCCGAAAGGATAACGAGTCTAACAATGCAGAACTCGGAAAACTAGGGAATAATCTCTAAAACTCATGAATGAGAAAAACTATATTAATTCAAATATGATTACAATTGAAACCAATAATCTCTATTTATAATCTAAACAAAAAGATAACTAGGGAGAGAGAGAGAGAGCGAGAGCGAGAGCGAGATATATATATATATATATATATATATATATCAGAGAGAGAGAGAAGCTAAATGTTTTGCAAAAAGACAAGAAATGTGATATCATATATGATTGCACGATCTCTATGTATTGTCAAGGTAACATGCGTGTAATCATATATGATTAAACTTGTGCATGTATCATATATAATATTACACATCTTGTCTTCTTACAAAATGTTTAACTTCTCGCTCGAACATATCCTTATATATACATATTGGTATTTTAGTTTTTAGGAGGTTATAGATATGTGGTATGTGTGAGAATATATGTATCTCTAGTGGCTCTTCCTTTTCAGACCAACCACAATATCTTATCCCCCCTTTGGTGATTTTACTTTCTGTAAACAAGTGTTGGGCATTTGCTTTTTCCACACTTTTTGGAGCACATGCATACAAGAGTTTGTGGGAGATAAATTTTATGATCAAGGGTTTGTTTGTATTAAAAGTTTCTTAACATTTTGAAAGTCTCTTTCAAGACTATGTTGTTCATACTTACCATTTACCCGTTTATGTTTTACTGAACAAGAGGTTAGAATATTGAGATTGAATTTTCTTTTCTATGATAAAAGTTTTAAATCTTTTAACTTTTCTCTTATTTAACAAGAGGTAAGTCCAAGCTTTATTGGCTTCTTAATATTGTTTTCTTATAATCTCTTTAACTTTACAATTATTGTATGTATATATATATATATTATTAATTACAAGGTTCAATTTTTTAATAATTTTTTATTTTATTATATGCTAGTTAATTTATTAATAAGTTTTTTATTTATTAAAAATATTTAATACACTATTAAACTAAAAATTAGATCTAGTCATATATTAATAAAACAACAATGATATTTTGACTATTAGATACTATGTTATTCATCATATTACAAGTAGTTGTATGTAGGACGGAGCCAGAAATTAATTTGTAGGAAGGCAAAGTCTCAACAAGAATCTTAATTTTAAAAAAAATTTGTTATACACAAAAAAACCTTCAAAATGTCAACAATAATCATAATTTTCATGTGAAGCTGATTTTTAAGGGGGGCAATTACCCAAATATCCCTAATATATAAAAAGAAAACTAATAAAATTTAAAATGTTAAGGGGGCAACTGCCTACTCTGTTCTCCTCCTAGCTCCGCCCATAAGTTGTATAAATTCTCATAATAATTAAGAATAAAGAGATGAACGAACTTGTTGGAAAGATGTTGAAGTAGATAGGTAATGTTTAAGATTTTGTTGTTTAAAAATAAGTGTAATGGTCACAATAGATTTCTTGATGGTTATCTTACATATTTACGAATTGAATAAAAATATAATTTATATAATGAGACTAAAACATTTAATGTAACAATAATTGATAAATAGTAGTTTATCAGTTTTTGATACAAAGAGTCTTACGAGGCGTTTGGTTGAGGGTATTAAGGGGTCAGGAATGAGAATGATAATGAAAACTGTTGTTTGGTTTAATGTTATATAAGGAATCATTCCTGCAGATCCATTAATTTACATTCCTAACCAAATTGAGGGGAATGGAATTTTTATTTCTACTTGGTTCTTTTTTCCATTCATTGTTCCATCTATGGATGTTAAATGAAATATCTTTTGTATTTTCAAGTTGGAAAAACATATTTTTTTAATATGAAACAATTTTTCATTAATTATAGTGAGTTAACCAAACAGCATCAATGCAATGCTCATTCCCATTCCTATTCTCCTGCATTCCCATTTTCATTTTCATTCCCATTTCCTGAAATGAACCAAACTCCCCCTTATTAATGTCAACTTTTAGATTTTTGCATCGATCGATTGCTTATTAATTAAAAATGAAATACGTTAGATTGATAAATTTCTTTTTATTCATATTGCATGTAACTATTATTTAAAATCATCAATAATTAATGTAAATGTAGTTTAAAACTTATTTTTGTTTACACTTATCCAAACATATATGTATAGACTTTTATATATATATATATATATATAGAGAGAGAGAGAGAGAGACTTGTGTTCATGTGATATCTATTTTATTTTGTGAGGCTCGTGAAACCAAAAAATAATAGTAATTCATCTTTCACAGCAAAGCATTGTGAAGGTATAAAAATCCCCAAACCTCATCACTGCAAAAACATTATGAAGGTTAACCTTCACAATGTGCTATTGAGAAGGTTTACTGTTATGTTGTGGTCTTAGGAAAAATGGATGATCACGTGAACCCAACCATATATATATATAGGGGTAGGTTCAAACGTGAAGGTAAACATTTTGCGAATAGATGAGAAGTATGATATCATAAATGATACACAAGATTAATCATATATGATTGAACACATGTTACACTGATAATACATAGACGCTTAATCACATATGATTAAACACACCCAAAGGACATGTAATCATGGATGAAAACTTCGACAAAAACCCTAATTGATTTTTCAACCCTTAATCCTTGGTCACAACAAATATGGGTTCGCATCTCCTTCGCCTTTGTACCATATATTGATCGACAAGAGGACATGGGCCACAACGATGAAGAGAAGTTGTGCGACGTTGAAAAGAAAAGGCGTGAAGTTTGTCCAATGAGGACAACAAGGAAAAGTATGATGAGATATGAGTATAGTTAGATATATGTGATTGCTTGGGTTGGTGCTTGCGTTCATATGCAATGATATTTTTGGTCTGAAGCCATTTTCTTTAACGAGCACTATATTCTCATATTGGATAAGCATATTATTAGAGTATTAACTGAAAATGGGAAAAGAAACACATTGTCAATTTTAGGATGATATGATATAGTTTAGAGTAAGTTATAGATTTGGTTTCAATTTAATTGCAAAAATTTATTTTCTTATGGTGAATCTCAACTTCTCCCAAAAAACTCCAGGAACGACTATCCCTTACTTTCTCTCGATTTAGCTCTTCCATCTTTGCTACACCTTTCCTTCCTCCATCTCCAAACCCAACTCAATCATCCTGTCCTTTTCTACCTCAAAAGCTTCACAATTTGTGACCAACTTCATCTTTTTTTAAGGAGCTTCACCACAATGTGGCTAACCAATAGCAACCTAAAACCCTTGTAAATCCCTTCGTCGATCACTGTTAGACCCTCTTTTGGTGTTGTGAAAAAGTCAAGGGTCTATCTCGTAATTTCCTTTAATTTAGTTTATGCTTTGTTTAGTTTAGTTATCTTTTGGGTATCTTTTAAAGGAGTCATAGACTCCAAGGACCATTTATGTAACTTTTGTCTCTAGACCCTATAAATAGAATGTATGGGGCTAGGGTTTCTTTTTTAATGCTTATTGTAGATCCCTAAAAACATTCTCCTTATTTTGTAGCCACCAACTTCTTCTTCAAGAAATATATCAACTTTGGTGTTCAAGTTTCATTCAAGCATTCCATTGACATTATCAATTGATTTATCGTTCACAATGTTATTCCATCTTGTTTCTCATTAGTTTAGGGACTATCATTTGGTATCATAGCTGTAATCTTTGGTAGATTTTTGGTGTTTGTTTTGATTATGAAAGCTTTTGGAAAAAAAATTTCTCAAACTTTTTAGCTCATTTTGAGCTTAAAAGTGCTCTTTTAGGATTGGTTTTAAGTGATAAGAGGTTCCAAAAGGTTTTTATACTAGTTTTGCAACAATTGGAACTCTTTTCACTGATCCCTTAAAGTTTTTGGTTGATTTTTAGCTGATTTTCGGAGTTTCTGGACTGGTTTTCCGAGTCGGATTATTCGAACTGATCATCAGTTTGAATTTCCAGAATCGGATTACAAGTCTCGTTTCTCGAATCGGAAATACCCTGTTTCCTGAATCGGTAAACCGGTTTCCCGAATCGGGTTTTGCTTCTCTGATTTTACACCTAGTATGTTTTCCGAATCGGGAATTACCATTTCCCGAATCGGGAATTACCATTTCCCGAGTCGGGAAACACCTGTTCTCTGAGTCCGGATACTCCATTTCCTGAGTCGGACTTCTTGAGCCAATTCCGAGTCAGAAAACTCCAATTTCCGAGTCGGGATTCGCCTCTTTGAGCCAGGGAATTTTCAATTTCCGTCTCAAATTCGACACTTAGCCATTTTTCGAAAATCCAAACTTTTTAAAGCTACTTGTGTCTCGAGGCGCTCGAAGGAACAGTGTTTTCAAAAGTTTTTCTTTAAACCAAGCTATCTACTCGAAGAAGATCCTCTTTTTGCGAGAACAAGATGTCGAAGGAGATAATCGGCATAGGTTCAGAATCACGCCTGCCAGTACTTGTTATGGGTGAATACCAACAGTGGAAGCGTCGAATGATCCATTTCTTAGACCTCCTCGATGAAAACCTCATGAAGTCAATCCGTGAGGGCCCGATCAGACCTACCGTCATTGTAGTTGCTGTTCCTCGCACGGAAACATGCCCAGCTCTACCAGCTTATGTCATGGAAAAGCCAGTAGACATATACTCTCCCGAACAAATAGCACGACATCTCGTGGACAAACGTGCTCTTACTCTCCTCATCATGGCACTCCCTAATGATATGTATGCCCGAGTGGACAGTCTACCAAACGCTAGGGACATGTGGCTGAAGATTGAACAACAAATGCAAGGTGGAGACGCAGCCTTAGAAAGCCAGAAGGAGAGTGCACTAAATGCCTACGAAGGATTCCGAGCTAGAGAGAACAAATCTTTGACAGACTCTTACCAATGTCTGAACTCATTTGTCAATGATCTCCGAAGATTGGGTGTGGAGAAAAGCAATTACGAGGTCAACGTCAAGTTTCTGAAGAACCTCACTCAAGAATGGCAGAACATGGCGATCAACATTCAGCTAAGCAGGAATCTTGGAACATTGGGACTGCCTGACTTATACAGCATGATGGTACAACATGAGGAGTTTATCACTGGTGGTAGATCGAAGAGAGCAATTGATCCTCTGGCATTCGCTACGGTGCCCTTTGGAGGACCTAATTCTGCTCAAAGTCAACCAACCTCCTTCAACCACATGACTCTACCTCAACATCCGGAAGACTTCAACCATGAGTTCAACCAGAACTTCAATCAAGGCATGCAACACCCGGATGACCCTATGATCATCACCATCTCAGATGAAGAGTTGTTCAACATGAATGAATCCCTTGCCTTGATTTTCGCACAACGTGCAAAGGCTGAATGCAAATCGGGGATTTACCAGTTCTCGAGGTTCAGGGTTTCAAGGTGGAAACCGAATGGGTCAAGGAAGAGGTGGACATCAATCTTCTGACATATATCAGTTCAATGAATAGGGTAGAGGAGGATATCAACATGGAGAAAGATATCAGTCGTTTGATCAAGGCAGAAGCAATCAAGGAAGGTTCAGAGACAACCACCAACGCGATAGCACTTACATAGACTATCAAGGAGGTTCTAACTATCAGGGTAGTTGGCGTGGACAGAATCCCGACTACAACTTTGGGGGAAATTCAAGACAGCAAGGATACGATTCGGGATTCATCAGGCAAGGTTATGAAAGAGGCTATGGAGGCAGATTTGAAGGTGGAAAAAATGATTAAGGATTTGAGTTTGGGTATGAGCATGGTAGAAACGATTGCTGGTCCGACAGAAGGATCGAGCATGGAAAGGGAAACTTCAACGGAGGTGACCATCGTGGGTCAGATCATCAAGGGAACAGCTCCAACAGGCAATCCCTTAGTGAAAATCATCCGGTTCCCGCTAACCAAGGTGGTCAAATGTCAAGTCAGCCACAGAAATCCAACAACCAAACCCCCGCTCCTCAGCAAGCCCCACTTCCTAAATCTGATGGGCACGGCCCCACTTGCTACAAATGCGGCAAACCGGGACACTACTCTAAAGAGTGTACGGTGAAGTACAAGGATGCAACTTACTTTGAGAAAAAGGCTGCCTTAATGAGGAAGAAAGAAAAGGGGGTTGCTCTGCTGGTTGAGGAGGAAAACTGGGTTTGTGAAGAGGAAAGCTCGGATGAGGAGGATCAGTTGGTGAGAGGACACTGCCTGATGGCAGACTTTGAAGGACCTGATGGTGTTGGTCCTAGCACTCACTACGATAACGATGCATTTGAGGTATCCTCAATTCCTGATTTGACTAATACTGTCTCACTGTTAGAAGCTAAAATTTATGACTTAGAGAGAGATCTCCAAACGGAAAGAACTCTTGTCATGAAATTTAGAATCGACAGTGCTGTTTATAAGAGATCTCTCAAAGACTTGACATTGAATTATAATCGAGAGGTACTTGAGTCTGGCATTAAAGAGTCAAATTTGTCAAATAAAATGTTGTCTCTTCAAAAATCCCATGATGAACTAAATAGTAATCATGGGGAGCTCGAAGACAACAATTTTAAAAGAGGACAATCTGAACAGACTCTAAGTATCCTCACCATGCATGCCAACAAAAATCCTTTTTACCAAGCTAGACCCGGATTAGGACATGCCAAAAATCATGTTTTGGAAAAAGCACATTCGAATCTATACAACTTTGAGGATATGGCCGCTTCCAAACCTAAGCCAGCCTTTGTAGGAGGACATGTTACCGAGGAATTTGTTAGACAGACTATCACCTATACCGAAGTCATCAAGGGTGAGACCATCACTAGAACCACCAGTCCGACAAATAGCACCTCTAGTAGTCCTCCCACCAGTCCCGCTGCCAATGGACCTATCTTCATTCCAGCTTGAGATCCTACCAATACCGACCCCTCTTGTGAAGGTATCAAGGCTAGAACCCCTTGTGTAGCTATGCCACCAATCAATTATGCCGATTTGAACACTAGCTACGACACTAGGGAAATTGAATTATCTGAGGAGACCTTAGTTATCCCACCCATGGATGTTTCTGCAACTAAGAATCCCGACCTAGTTGAGCTAGAGAAGGAAGTCTTTGGACTTAGATTGAAAGCCATGGATCTAGATGCCTATCAACATCAAATTCTAAATCTCAGAGTCATTATCTCGGAAAAAGACAACTTGATAGACATTCTGGAAAAAGACTTACTCGAAGCTAACACCGAGAGAATTATGCTTTCTTCGGAGTGTGAGACCGCAAACTCCTCTTTCTCTATTTTCAAAATCAAATTTGCGGATCTTTAAAAACGACTCATCATCCAAGAAGTTCAATTTGAAATAGAAAAGGAATTCTTTTATGAAAAAAGATGATGTATCGCCAAACTTTTGTTAATCAAGATGTGTCAATCTCTCTCTTGAAAACGAAAGTGTCTAATTTTGAGAATTTTTACTCTGTGGATTCTGAAGATGATGAGGAATCCCTTATCTCCCACCATAGGATAAGAGAACCTAAGATTGTCCAAGATCCTAATGTTAAATATGAGTTGAAGGTATTTTTAAATGAGGGTGATGATCCTTCTGGTTTTATTCCAAAAAAAAAGAAATCTGTTCTTTTCAAACCTGAGAAGTTAACTGAGTCACAAGCATCTGCATCTGAGAAAAATAATCCCAAGGGTGAAAAATGTGTAGGTACTGACAAGGAGAAGTCAGTTAAGCCTCACACACCTAAGGGAGTCCAGAACAAGAATTCAAAATCTAAAGATGCTCGTGCCTCAGTCAAACCCATTAAAGGTCTTGACTTTAATTCTAGCACCTTCGAAGTGGGTGAGACATCTCGGTTAAAACCAAATCAACCTTTACCTTCCACAAAACCTAATTTTTCAAAACCGTCATCTGGAAAAGGTGGCAAATCCATTTCTACTAAACCATCCTCTAACTCACACCATGCTTTTAATGCAGATGGGAGAAAGAAAGATGTCTGTAAACCGTAATCGTAACTTGAACAATGTTTTTGATGGTTTTAGAAATGACATGTGTTCTATGTTTGATAATCTCTTGCGCTTTGGTGTGGCTAATTCTCTTATTGCTCGTAATTCTAATGTCAGTTCTCGAAAGAGAAAGGGAAGGAAAAGAAGGAGATCAAAATTCTCTTCGTCAGTGAAGTCCCCGACGCCTAAGGAAAAATCCAAAAAAGGGACTACACCGACAGTTTCATTTGTCTCTAACCCTAAGGAACCCATTTGGCAATGGGTCCCTAAACAAGCTTAATTCATTTTGCAGGTCAGTCATGTGTGGTACATCGATTCTGGAGCTTATAGACACATGACTGGTCAAAGGTCCTTCCTTTTCGACTATGTTGAAAGTTTTGAGGGATACATCAACAGGCAGACAAGACTCCAAAGCCAATGTTGGGTTACGGGAAGATCACCGATGGAAGGTACATCATCAAGGATGTACGGTATGTCGAGGAATTAGGGTACAACATGTTCAACTCGAGCCAATTTTGTGATAATGGCTACTGGGTAAAACAGTTCTTATATGGAAGTTCAGTAAACGATGAAGACGGTAACGTTGTTCTTAGTGCACGAAGGAACGGCAATATGTATTCAACCGTCTTTCGTTCAATCCCTCAGACACACCCCCACTTTGAAGCACTTTCTCAATCAGTAAATGCAATCTGTTTGCTCTCCAAGGCGTCTAAGGATGATAGTTGGTTGTGGCACCACAGGTTATGCCATCAGAATTTCAAAGGTATGAACAAGTTGGTTTCAAAAGTCCTGGTCAATGGACTACCTGAGACTCGTCTTTCAAAGGATACCTTGTGTCCCGCTTGTGAATAAGAAAAGATGAAAAGAAGCTCGCATCCTCTAAAGATGGATACCAACAGCAAGAGTCCACTTGACATTATTCACATGGATCTGTGTGGACCAATGAGAGTCGAGAGCCTAGCCAGGAAGAAATACATGCTGGTTCTTGTTGATGAGTTCTCGAGGTTCACTTGGCTTGAGTTCTTACGAGCCAAATCTGACGCTGCTAATCGGATAATCGCCTTCAGCAAGCGGATTCAAATTCTTTTGAGTCGCAAAGTGAAGAACCTACGTAGCGACAATGGGACCGAGTTTCGAAATGCGAAGATGCAATCGTTCCCTGAAGATGTGGGAATCTCTCACAACTTCTCCGCGGTGTGCACTCCTCAACAAAATGGAGTTGTGGAAAGGAAGAATTGGACGTTGGTCGAAGTAGCGAGATCCATGATGGCTCACCCAGGCATTCCACAATCATTCTGGGTTGAAGCCGTTTCTACAGCATGCTTCACGCAAAATCGGACACTGATCGTCAAGCGGACTGGTAAAACCGCTTACGAGATGATCGAACAGCGTAAGCCTAACATCGATTACTTTAGAGTTTTTGGATGTAAATGTTATGTTCTCAATGACGAGATGATCTGGGTAAGTTTAACCCTAAGTCTGATGAGTCTATCTTCATCGGATACTCACTTAACTCAAAGACTTATCGGGTATTCAACAAACGCACCCGAACCATCTTGGAAAGCTCAAATGTGGATTTTTCTGAAACTGAAACTTATTCTGATGCATGCCCTAGTAATCCAAATGCCTTATTGCCTGAACTGTCCACCGCACCACCGAGCACAGATTTTGCATCTAACTCATTTGCTTCAGATTTTATAGATCCCACAGACTACGATTTACCAACTCTAACGGGACCAATCGTAGTTCCTGTTCATCCTGGTTCATCTACCACTTCTGTGTCATCTGATGCCTTCGTGACAGAGCCATCGTCTAGCACTTCAACAGATTCAGTGACACCGGAGTCTGTGGTTTCTCCCCCTGAAAATTCTTCAACAGAACCCCCAACCATTGCTTCTCCAGAACCTGTCTGAGAACACACAAGATCTCCTGTTCTTGCACCCATTCCTGAAGAAGCCCTACTACCTACTCCGAGCTCCTCTCAAAGGACACATGCTCAAGTAGTTCGGGAGCCCCGGTTGGAAGTTGTTCTAAACATAAAACCACTGACGAATCTTCAAGAAGGTTCTTCAAGTGGTAACCAGTCAGGGGTCTTAGCAGTGCACGAAGAGAATGATGCGTCTAACAATCAGCAAGCGTATGTTACACTCCCTCACACCAGAAAATGGACAAGAGATCACCCCTCCTCCCAGATCATCGGGAGTCCCTCTCAATCTGTTCAGACCAGATCTTCGAAGAATGTTGATAACTTGGTTCTCTTTGGCGGGTTCCTAAGTGATTTTGAACCGTCAGATGTTCAGCAAGCTCTTTCCGATCCAGACGGGTACGGGCAATGCAAGAAGAGTTAGCTGAATTCGAACGCAACAAGGTTTGGCGTTTGGTGACTAGACCATGGGGAAAATCCATTATTGGCTTGAAATGGATTTTTCGGAACAAGAAAGATGAAAACGACCTTATCATCCGGAATAAGGCCCGGTTAGTCGCCAAAGGGTATCACCAGCAAGAGGGAATCGATTATGACGAGACGTTTACGCCAGTAGCCAGAATTGAGGCTATTCGGATCTTCCTCGCATATGCCGCGCACAAAAACATGACTGTCTATCAGATGGATGTCAAATGCGCCTTCTTAAACGGAGTTCTTCAAGAAGAGGTATATGTCGAACAACCTGAAGGGTTCGTGGATCCAAGGTATCCAACTCATGTCTATGTCTTAGACAAAGCGCTTTACGGTCTCAAGTATGCTCCTCGAACATGGTATGAAACTCTTACTGTTTACTTGATTGGAGCTGGCTACAAGAAAGGTACAATCGACCCCACCTTGTTTCTTCGTCGATCAGGTAGTGATTTGATTATAGTACAGATATATGTGGATGACATCATTTTTGCATCTACAAAGCCTGAGTTGTGTAAGGAGTTTGAGAATACCATTAAATCACAGTTTAAAATGAGCATGATGGCCGAGTTGACGTTCTTTTTAGGACTTCAAGTTCGACCACGCCCTGACGGCATTTTTATAATGTTGGGAATCTGCGGGCGATAAACGCGCAGCGGAAAAACATAAACTGATTCCCAAACCAGATCCAACCAAAACCAAACAGACACAAATAAGGGTGTTTAGTTAGTTTACCTTTTTCGAACGATAAAACTTCCGGAATGCTGGTGAGGGATACACCGCTACTTCACCACCAGGAGACTGGCTGCTAGACCCCCAAGGATTTCCTTGAAATCGATGGAGAGAGAGGGACTGGGAGGGTTTTTGGTTTTTCTCTGGGTTTCTTTTTAGTTTTAGAATGAATGGAATGAATGATCAGGGTTTTACCATATATTTATAACTCTAAATATGGTAATACCCAACTTAAGAAAACCCATCTAATAAAAGCCCATGAGCCCATTTAATTAGACTAAAAAAAAACCCTTCTATTTAATTAACTAAACTATTAATTAAATATAAACCCTTTAATTAATTAATTTCAATATTAATCAATTTAATAAAATATACCAACTGATATTTTATTATTTTATAAATAATAAATAACTATTTATTATTTGTTTCTCTCAATAATTAATTTATACTAATTAATTATTACATCGAACTGCTAAATCCAATTGGTCTCTAATTGGGTGTGCAGCGGTGTAACCCACTAGTGTCTTATAACATTGGATTCGGTAATCCCTGTTACTGTCTTGCACATAATCCTAACATATAAACCAATCCAAATACGTTCATGATTTACTCAAACGTTTTGATTTCGGTGGCTCAAACTCAGTTGCTACACCAATGCCCAAATCTTTCCAACTCAATGCTGATTTATCTGGCAAGCCGGTAGATCAAAAGAATTATCGGGCGATCATTGGTTCTTTGCTCTATCTCACGGCTAGTAGACCTGATATCGTATTCTCCACGGGTGTATGTGCTCGTTTTCAGTGTGATCCTCGTGAATCTCATTTATCTGCTGTCAAAAGAATCCTTAGGTATCTGAAGGACACACCTGATTTTGGCCTTTGGTACCCAATGGATTCTGGTTTTGAACTAATAGCCTACACAGATTCAGATCACGCAGGTTGTAAGTTGAACAGAAAGAGCACATCCGGAGCATGTTAGTTCCCCGGGGACAAGTTGGTGAGTTGATCGTCACGCAAACAGAACTGTGTTTCACTCTCTACGGCGGAGGCAGAATTGTTGATCCAGCTCCTTTATGACTTGATGAAATACCAATGATCCTTATCTTGTAACATAAAAATACTTAGCAAATATAAGATACTTTAGAAACATCAACGAGTCTGTTCGCTAAACGTTTTTTCCTTCAAAGTATTCACTCACATATCGCATCAGCGATTGCATGTCTCCCTGACTCCGCTCAGTGACAGCGATAGATGATACCTGCTAAGTATTCCTATGAAGACAAATAGTCATGTCACTTTGAAACCATCAGCACCATCTATTGATGCAAGCTGATGATAGAGTCAGCGATGCTTATGATCTGAAGTTGATATCAGTGACAGCTAGCTGACTACTCTTACATGATTTTCCAAAGAGAACAAGTCACAGTGCTACCCTGATCCTTCCCAAGGATCAGCGACTCTAAGGCCTGATCAGTGACTTGTACTTTTAAGAATACTATATTTGTCTTTTTGTCCTATATGCACAAAAAGGATTTGATTTGCCTTTCTGACAATAGTACAAAAAGGGATGTTTCTTTACTGCTCCCTCCGTACTTATCACCCATAAGGCAACTATTTACCATAGGCCATGACCCTACCAAGCTTGGGCATTATTTTATGGTACAATAGTACACCAAACCCAACCTTTACATGACACGTGTAAAGTTGGGGATGACATGCATTTAATGCATGGGGTATAAATATGAACGTTGGGTTGTTCTTCAAACACACCTTGGTCCATCTTCTATACCCCTAATCCTTTCTCTCCTTCTATTCTCTTCTAAGTTCTTCCTTACTAATTCTCTACTTGGTGCATAAGCAAAGGCTAAGTGTCAAACTCTATAGGATTGTTTAAGATCTTGACATAGTCTTGATCTTTATCTTCAAACAATCCAAATATAATGTATACAAAGACTCCATAGGAGTCATAGATTAAATATAGAAGAAACTGCGTTGATTGTATTCAACCCCCCTTCTACAAAGACTATGACCCTACATAGCTTCATCTTTCCCTCTCTCGTGCTCCCATAACCGCCGTCCACAACTCCACGTCGAACCGCACTCGTTTTTGCTCCGATTTCAATTCCGATCACTTCATCGAACTCACGGTAAGATTTCGAGCAACCTTTACACTTTCATAATGTCTAAATCTGTTGTCTTCAAGGCCGAATCGAAGCCTAAAAGCTTTGCATAAAACCCGAAACCCAAACTCTTTGTAATGGGTTTTCGGGACGATCAATCGGTCTAAAAGTGTTCCTAAACTAGTTTATGGCTTCTATAGATCAAATGTAACTAGTTTTAGGACTTGATTGTATGTTTTTTGGTCGATTTAACGTAGAGAAACCGAACAGTCTCGGTTTCCCGACTCGGGATATTCAAAAATCCCGAGTCGGGAAACTTGAATGTTCTTGGTTTCCCGACTCGGGGACGATACCAAGTTCAAGTATCCCGACTCGGGAAACATGAAAACCCGACTCGGGTTTTCAAGGTTTCCCGACTCGACTTTTGGCAAGGAACTTTTCAACTTTCACATTTCCCGACTCGGGAAACATGAAAACCCGACTCAGGTTTTTGAGTTTCCCGACTCGATTTTTAGGCCAGGATATTTTGAACTCACTTTTAAAAACTTAAGTGTTTACCTCTCTTTTCCGACTCGGGAAACATTGTTTCTCGACTCGGGTTTCCATGGGAAACTTTTCAGTCTTAAATGTTTATCTCCTTTCCCGACTCGGGAAACTTGAATAACCCGACTCGGGTATTCGAGTTTCTCGACTCGTGTCTGATCAAGGGGTTTTTCAAGTGTGAACTAAGTTGAACTCGGGAAACAACCTTTCTCGAATCGGGTTTTCACATTTCCCGACTCGGGAAATGTCAAAACCTGACTCGGGATTTGATGTTTCCCAAGTTGAACTTTTTCAACACTTAGTGATATTCAGTGTGGGTACTAACTTCTTTACTCGTCTTGTTTGGTCAGAAATGGCTCGACAACAGAACAACCCACCCTCACCGATCGACAACACTACCGATCGTGCTTTGATTTCACAGGCCAACCTACGTCCTATCACTCAGAACAACGAGTTCGTGGACCTACACCACATCCAAGTGCAAGATGAAGTGGTGGTCGAGATCCTGAAGGTGCACCCGGTTGCATATGCTATGCAAGCCGTTGCGGAGGTTCTGGAACACCTCCCACCTAGAGACCAGAGACGACGTTCTAACTCTGGTAGGACGCGTCGATCAGACGGAACTTGCCGTCACTTTGGAGGACCTTCGACGCATCCTTCACCTTCCAGCTGACTCTGTTGAGGCACCTTTCCAGGCGCTTGTCTCTAGGCCTGAACTATTCAGCGAGATACTCGCACTCGGCATCCAGACGACTCCGAACCAGAGACTCAACAGGATCTCCCAAGTCTCCCAGGGCATGATGCCTCCGCTGTGTTCACCCTGTTCAACCTGATGAACAGGTGCCTATCCTCCAAAACTCGAGTAGTGGATAAGGCCTTAACCCAGCTCTGGCATGTGATACACTCCGTCGCCTACGGACGGAGAATCGACGTTGCACGCCAGCTATGGCAAGACATCACTCGCAACATCGACACAGCCCGCAACCAGCACTCGTCCATCCCGTGGATGAGGTTTTTCAGCTTCATGATTCGCGATCACATGAACCGTAATCCGGAGGTTCGTCGTCGATCGAGCCATCCGAGGTTCCACAGCAAGCAAATCCACCGCACCAACAAGAGGACCCTCAAACCGGGTCTAGTGGAGATGCCAGTTCCCGAGCACGTTCTAGACAATGCGGATCAGGCGGCGGTGAGTGTAGGTCTCTATAGGATTTCCATAGGACTAGAAGCCGCATCTACGGACTCCTCAGAACCGGGGAGCCCTACCCAGGATGCGCAACCCGTCTGATAACTCCAAAATTATATATGTTTTGGTCGTACTTAATTGCTTGAATTTACCCCGTTTCTCACCCATTTCTGATCTGATTACTCACGTTTTGGGCCAATTCACACATTTGTAGGTTTTGGAGGCCTTGGAACGGAAAAGTACGAAAAAAGGCGAAAAAGCGTGGAAATTGGACAAAGTCAACTCAGAGAGCTTTTCGCGTTCGTGAAGTTTTAAGCTTGGCGCCGCGAAGTGAGCCAATTCTAGAATATTCATGCTTTTCACTGACTTCGCGTTGATTCTGAAGATTCTCGCGCCGCGAAGAAGGCAATGACCCTTGACGGAAGATTCTAGAACTTGCTAAAAAAGGAAAAATAGCATTAATTAAGTGTCTCGTTCCGCGAAGATGCCTCCTCGCAATCGCGAAACGAGCCCACGAATGCCTTTTAAATACCAGCCTCCTCCGTCAATCCAGAAATCATCACCAATCATCTAGCAGTTACATCTTTTCATATTTTCTTAGTTTGATTAGTGAGAGAGAGAGTTGTGCCGATACGATACGATTCAGAGTTTGGTTCTCGATCATATGTTGCTGTACGGTCGGTATAATGTCTGTCTTTTATACTATGTTTGCTGTTTTCATTATGTTTAGTGAGTAGTTTTATTTAGTGGTATTTATTGTGGTAGATGAACCTTGTGGATGATGTTTTTATAAATTAATTGATTAATGGTTTGTTATTGGTTTATTGAGTGTGATTTTATGGTTCCAGTTTGATTCGTATTGTATGGTTATTTGAACTCGTTGGTTGGGTGTATCTGTTTGACCTAGATAGATAGACTCCGTTAGGTTAATCAACCTTTCTTGACCTTCATTTCGGTAACATGGAGAGTTGTGTTAGGTGGTTAGCTCAGACCGAGAGCAGCTAGATAGTAGAATTCCGTGCGATAGTGATAGAATTGGGTGACTGGTACTAGACTGCCTGATAATTAGTTTATGTATTAGGACTAAGAAGACCAACCTAGTTGACAACCATAATCATCGCATGTTAGGGTGTCTTAGACTTAAATTCTTAGAATAACCAATACAACCATACCTTTGACAAAGTTAAATCATCCACTTGGGGAGTCGTTAATACCATGATAAGTACTACTATTTTCTTTTATAAAGTTTAAATCATCTTCTTTTTGTTTTCAAGATAAGTAGTAGTTTATTTATTTGTCTTTTAGTTAATTAAACCATTTTCCTAAAAACCCCCCATAATTCTAGATTAATTAAACTAGTTAGGATTATTAGTCTACATAACTTGACCGTTCCTAGTGGTAAGAACGATACCTGGACTTTCATACACCATATTACTCGTGATTAGGTACGCTTGCCTGTGAATGTGGTAATTGTGGTTAGGCATTAGAGGTTAAAACTTGTTTCGCTGTTTATATATAATATTTACCGCATCAAGTTTTTGGCGCCGTTGCCGGGGAACGGTAGTTGTTAGATTTTTAGTCTTTATTAGTTTTGTTAATCGATCCTTGTGAGGGATTCCATCCCTTGCAAGTTTTTCGCTTTTTAGTTTTTAGTTAATTATTTTATCTCTTTGTTTCCCGCAAGTTGCCCGTAATCGTTTGTTGTGGTTTCAGTCACGACGGAACTGTTAGAGGCATTTGAGGAACCGGAGAGGGAATTCAGAAAAAGAAACAAAAAGAAGTCAAAAGCCAACAAAGTTCGACCGCAAGCTTTGAATTTCGAAATGGGAGACGATGCACCAATGTGGACCGCCCGGAGGACCGGCTCCGACCGTACCCACCAATCCGATCACGAAGCCAAACTTAGACAAGGAGATCCCGGGGAAGCTTCTTCACATGATTAAGGATCTTACCTTCGACGGGAAAAACGATAGCAATCCTATCGTTCATTTGGAGAACTTCGTGGATATTTGTGATTTGTTCAAAACCGAGGAAAGCCGGGATGATGCGATTCGTCTTCGAGTTTTTCCTCTTACGCTCACCGGAGAAGAAAAAGCTTGGTTACGATCCTTGGAACCGAGTTCGATCACCACATGGGAAGGACTTCGCTCAAATATCCTTTCCCGATATTTCCCACCGTCCAAAATTGATAAGCTACGAGCCGAAATCCGATCTTTCCGACAAGATGACGAGGAGACAATATTCGAATCATGGGAGCAATTCAAACACCTTCTAAATTCATGCCCGAGTCACGGATTAAGTAAGAGTGATCAAGTTCAAACTTTTATAGGGGGCTTGGTTATTCTTCTCGAGCTACATTGGATTCATCCGCCGGGGGTGTATTCATGTACAAAACTCCCACGGAAGGGTATAAGCTTCTTGAGGACATGCTAATTCACAACATAGATTGGAGGACGGATAAGCGCTTGCAAATTCCGAGAATGGCCGGGAAAATCTCAACCGACTTCGACCCATCCGATGAACTAGCCGCAATGAAAAACCAATAGGTTAAGTTTGAACGTAAAATTGAGGAGCTAATAAAATCTGTTCATGCTTTGCAGGATGGATGCGAGGAGTGCAAACGACCGCACTTAACAAAGGATTGCCCGAACCGTCCGATGATGACACCCGAGGAGGTACACTATCTCAATCGAGGCGACTATCAAGGGAGGTGGAATAACAACCGTAACTTCAACCCAAGACCTCCCGGTTCTTTGCACCAAACCAACAAAATCAACGAACAGAGGGAGAACTGAGTGTTTCCATCGAGGACCGAATCATCCAATTCATGGACGCTCAGAAGAGGATTAATGATGAGGTAGGTTCATATTTACGTAACCATCAAAGTACAATACAAAACTTGGAAATGCAGGTTGGGCATATCTCGCAATTTCTAAGTGAGAGGACTCAAGGAGAGCTACCAACGCAAACTCAAGTCAACCCAAAGGTGGATAACGCAAAGCCAATGCTTATGGTGGCCGGAGCAACATCTAAGAAGACGTGGACCGACATCTACACGAAAAAGTAGGTGGAGAGCGATAGCGGAAGCGAACCCGACTATGCCATGGATTATGATTCGGAGGGGTTCACGATATCATTCGAGCATCTAGGACTCAAAGGGCCCATTTCTTTGAGCGATGACGAGGAGGAAGATGGCAAACAAGGTGGATATGCGGAGTTCATGATTCCAAAGAAGAACAAAGGTAAAGAGAAGGAGAAAGAGAAAGCGGAGGAAGACGAGCTCACCTACATTGCCCCTATCAAGCATGACCCGGGAAGTTACAGTTTACCTATTTCATCTTTTGAATTTAAAGGTCTTGCTTTGTTAGATACGGGTGCTGCACTTAACATGATGCCTGTTTCTTATTGTAGGAAATTCAGGATTAAGAAGCTCGCACCAACGGATTACCAATACCGAGGAATAAATGGATACATGACTACACCGTTGGGGATAGCGGAAGGAGTACCGATACGCATCGGGAATTTCGTCTACTATACAGATTTCATCATAGCCAACCTCCCGAAGGATACGGAGATCCCAATTATTCTTGGGAGAGATTTTCTATATACCGCCCAAGTGAACATCGACATGTGCAACCAAGTGTCGAGTTTGGGATATGGAGATAAAAGGATCTACTTCAATCCCGATGGAGAGCTGGTCACCCATCTCGATACACCTTATGAGGACCCTTTTCAAGCCTATAAGAGGAACACTGGCCGCCCACTACTACCTCACGAGCACATGAAGAAAACGGAGGACTATCCGAACCCGATACACCAAAAGAATGAATCACCCAACGGGTCGGGACCCTCCAAGAAGGAGCATAGGAAAAAGAAGGGCTCGTCAGCCCGACGAGCCAAGAAATGAGCCAAAAGCGTGGTCGAGCTCTAGACCCATTCAAAAATGAAGCGCTTCTCGGGAGGCAACCCGAGCATTTTCTTTCCCTTTTCATTTTTAGTATTTTCGTATGTGTTTTTACTAAAAGCATCTCCAATGGGTAACACTATTTTTTACACCAAATCATTTTTACATTGAAAAGTAGTGTTAAAAATAGTGTTACACCAAATATAGTGTGATACTATTCATCACACTAAATTTAGTGTAAAAAATAGTGACCCTATTGGAGATGTGAATAGTAACATTTACACCAAATTTAGTGTTTAGTGTAAGATTTGGTCACCCCATTGGAGATAGTCTAATATTTTTGCTTGTTATTGCTTAGGTAACCATACGGAGGGGATAAAAACCAAAAACGAGAAAATTCGACGCGGAACGAAATTTTGAAAATTGGATTCAGAGGCAATTTCGCGATCGCGAACTTTTAAGTTTGGCGATGCGAAAATAGCCTTCCACCTCCATGACCGACTGCTCAAGCCGGGATCCCTAGCTATGTGATAGAAGAGGAGCACTAACTGGTGATTGCCGGTTACACCCTCCAGGTGGACGGCCTGTCAGAGAAGTTGCGCCAACGGGAGGCAGAGATCGCAGCCAGGGACGAGCAGCTCGAGATAGCTCAGCGGCGTATTAGGGAACTCGAGGCTGCGTGTCGGTCTCAGGCTCAGCCTTCCAAACAGAGGCATGACGACCCTGATGACTCCACACCAGGTCCTCATGAGGGGGAGACACAAGCCAGCAAAAGGCTTCGTATCGACCTTGCTCCCGCCTCGGGTTCCGCATCCACTCATGCACCAGCTTCAGGATTAGCTCCGTCCAAAACCGCTCCTTTATATGAGGATTCTGATGACGAACCAGTCGACATCGAGCTGTTCCATTATGAGTCCATACCGTTGGATGAGGTAATCCAGTTTCCTCACGAGAAGCCTACCGTTGATGTCGAGATAGTCACCCCGGAGTCGGCACCGACAGATCCTTCTAAGCTACAGATTTCCGACGAAGCTAGAAAGATCCTTCGTTTGCTTGCCCAGAGTCTTCGTTTCTACAAGAAAGGGGATGACATCGTCAACAACAACGAGTACAACCTATTCCTCGCAACGGTACAGTTTCCAAAGACAGATACGGCGCCCACCATAACAACAACCATCCTAGACTCTCTGAATCCTTCAGTTATTCAGCTCAACTGGAATCACTCAGTAATCTTCAGGCCGTTCTTGGAAGAATCATTCGTAAGGATCTTCCAACAGGAAAAGCTCCACAAATGGTCCCGAAAGGTGTACTTCGGGATCTCTCACTTGAAGAAGCTTCGTAGGAGAACCGCCTACGTCCACCAACGGGTTTGCAACTGGGCAAAGCATGGCAGAACACATCTAAGGCGCCGATTCGTGAAGGTAACCGATGTTCATCCCTACAGACACGGGTACCATCTATTTCTCGAGTTTGATGTCCTCATGTACGGAAGAGGCAAACCCAGCGGAGAGCTTCAGAAGTGGACTTTTACCAAAGCTGATCTTGATCGCATACACCTTGAAGACTTGCTCATCCTAATCAAGTATCTGCAAGGAACGATCCTCCGCCCTGATTACTATGTTGATGGACTGGAAGTTCTTAAGAAGTATGTTCGTCACACCATTTCCATGGCGCATGTGACGGACTACCAGATGGCCATTAAAAGCCGTCAGCCAAAGGTGAACCTGCTTCGACCGAATCTGCAAGTTCAAGCCATCGCTTCCTACAACCTCTACTTCCCAACGAAGACTCCAGAACATGGTTTTGTCTATCTCACTCAGAAGAAGAAAGAGCGGAAGTTCATGCGCTTTGGCGAACTCGCGCACTTTTGTGATGGCATACTTCTATATGTCTACAACCGACTACGAAATAGATTGTTGACTGACCAGATTCTGAGGCTGAAGCACAACGACGGGAAGGCGAGGATCCTTGAGGCGATGGATCTAATTGAACGAAAGCTCGAAGAGAGGCTGATGTTCAGAAGAGTTGAAGCTGCGCTGAATTTGAGATTAAGGATCATCGGCGAATGGGACGAGTACCTGCAGCTTTCCAAGTGGCAGCCGGAGCTGAAGCTACCTCCACCCTTCTGACTTCTTCCCAAAGGGGGAGATTGTTAGACCCTCTTTTGGTGTTGTAAAGAAGTCAAGGGTTTATCTCGTAATTTTCTTTAATTTAGTTTATGCTTTGTTTAGTTTAGTTATCTTTTGGGTACCTTTTAAAGGAGTCATAGACTCCAAGGACCATTTATGTAACTTTTGTCTCTAGACCCTATAAATAGAATGTATGGGGCTAGGGTTTCTTTTTTAATGCTTATTGTGGATCCCTAAAAACATTCTCCTTATTTTGTAGCCACCAACTTCTTCTTCAAGAAATATATCAACTTTGGTGTTCAAGTTTCATTCAAGCATTCCATTGTCATTATCAATTGATTTATCATTCACAATGTTATTCCATTTTGTTTCTCATTAGTTTAGGGACTATCAATCCCTAGGATCACCAAAAGACAATACATGAATCTAAAAGGATATCAAGAAAACCTCTATTCTGGAACACAATTTCTTTTGGGTTTTTCCTTGTTCAACTTAATTTAGAAAATTGCATGTTTGGTTTGTCAAAATCATAAACAAAAAAGCAATCGAAACAAAATCCAAATTAAAACCCGCCCATGAAAATCAATTTCTCTAGTTACAATAGAAGATTTCTCTGATTTTGGTCAAAGACAAAACCTCATCAACTCACGTTAGAGTGTTTTCTTATATTTCATTGTCTCTAGCGTTTCATAATGTTTTCAAATGTTGATGGACGATGATGAAATTTCAAAGCCTTGAAGATGGTGTTGGCGGGTTCAAAGATAGGCCGGATGAGAGATAGTGGTGTTGGTTTCTAGAAGTGGGTAAGGGTGAGGGAGGGCTGGAGGGGGCAGATCCATTTGAGAGTGACAATAAGTTTTAATTAAAGTATATTTATATAATATAATATATTTAACTTTATAAAAATAATAATTCACGTAATATTAATTTGTATTTTAAAGGTATATGATTATAAAGAGTAAAATAACCAAAGTATTCTTCATCTAATGTACATTTGACTATTTTTAGCATCCTTGCAAAATATGTCGCTTAAATGCTTTCACGAAAGTCGTCCACTCGGGATATATCCCGTCGGCAAGATAATACCCGTGATTGTAGTGTGTGTTATTCACTACAAAAGAACTATTGGGCGCTTTATTTTCGAATAAATCGTTGAAAATCGGTGATTGATTCACAATGATTATGTCGTTCGTGGCACCCGGTACCCCGAAGAATGTGTGGCTGATCCATTGATCTTGCGATGCGACCGCTTCTAGAATTACCGACGGTCCAGGATGATCACCTCTATGGAATTGACCCCTCCATGCCATGGGAAAATTCTTCTAGTACCAATGCATACGGTCAATGCTACCAAGCATGCCGGGTAAACCGTGGGTTTGTTGATGCAATGCGTATATAGCCTGAACATCGGTAGCAGTTGGCTTTCCTAAATATTGGCGCATATAGAGGTAAATAATACATTTGCAAAATTGTTCAAGGCAATCCCTTGACGTCATTTCGCTCATCCTCAAATATTCGTCGAAAGCATCCGAAGCAGACCCATACGTCAATTGACGGATAGCGAATGCACACTTTTGAAGCGGAGAAAACCCCTTCACGCCTCTTGCATCCCAATGTTTCTTGAAAAAATCAACCTCTCTTTCTAGATCGTTAACTATCCTTAAGAATAGTCGTCGACTCATACGAAACCGGCGGTAAAAGTCGACGTGGTTGTACACCGGGTGTTCGGCAAAGTAGTCGGCGACAAGTTTATCGTGTCCCTCTTCACGACCTCTATCTTTACGCGGCCCTCTCGGTCTTTTGTTCGACGGTTCTACAACCTCGTTTTGGAGAAGGTTGTTATCGAACAATTCCTTAATCAACTCCGTCGCTTTAATGTTGTTTATAATAATCTGATTTACGACGAGATCTATATCATCGTTATCAGAATCCGACATTTTTTGGAGAATAAGAGGTAAATATGGTATGGAAAAGAAGATGAGATGTGGAGAAGAAGATAGGAGAATGAGTATGTATAGAGAAAGAGATAAAAATATATATAGGGAGGTAAAAAAGAAAAAAAAAAGAAAAAAAAATATTGAAAACCCCAACGGCTATATGACCGTTGGGGGTGTTTTTGCCAAAAAAAGAAAACAGAAGGGGCTTGATGGCATCGGTGTGGGGTGCCGCTCGGCCCGGTACCGGTCACCCTACCGGTCACCCGCGGCGGTGTTGCCGCCGGTACCGGTAGCGGTACCGGTCTCCAACCGAGCCCGTAGCGGATGGCCTTAGCAATGCATTAGTTATAAATCTTGTTATGATTTTATGTAAATGATATCTATTTTAAATTAAAAAGCCAAACAAACTTTTTATTTTTTATTTTGATTGATTTCTTTTTTTTGTTTAGTTTATTTTCTTAAGGATCAAAAAATTGACAAAAACCCTAATTAGGCATGCAACCCCTTGATCCTCCTTACGTATTATTTGGGTTCTGAACTCCTTAAGTTCGCCTCCGCAGTAGATATATATCGAAAAGAGGACGAAGTCAACAAAAATGATGAGAGAATTTGTGACGTTGAAGGAAGAGGGGCAAAGCTCGGCTGGCTAGTAATCATGGCACTGAGAAAAAGTGTGGCGATGAATAGGTTATATATAATTGATCACTTAATGAGGATAGGGACGGGTTTCTGCTTACTCGCATGATCAAACCGGTGAAATTTTTGGTGAGAGACCATTTTTCTAATGAGCACTCTATCCTTAGACCGAGTAAAGCACAACAAGCATTAATTAATTGAAAACCAAACACATGGTCATTTTTGGATGATAAAATATAGTTTCATTAGAAAATACTACATAAATAAACAACTATGAAACACTTTATTTGAGCATTTTCATTGTTCTTACGAAATTTCCCAAGTATACATATTTGAATCCTAAGTAATAAAAATATATCAAAATAAAGTTGAATGAATTATAGTACATTAAAACCGTAGGTGGGAAGTCACCAGAACCTACGTATATGGACCACAAAAGAATAAAAGCCTTTGATTTGGAGAGGGGAAGAAGGAAAGGGACTGAAAGTCCCTAATTCCTAAGGCCACACCATGTGCACCCACAAAGGCGCGACCCGTGGCTCGGTCCTACAAGGTTCTTGACATCTAACCCACCCGGCCCTCATTGGGGCACCCATGGACCATTCATTGCCTTGTTTTCCTTTGTCCGATCCTACCTTAGTTATAATGAAAGAAAATATTTCAAAAATGACGGTAGGGGATGATTTCAGAAAGCGATATATATAGAGTCGTTATGACGAATATTTTGTTATTTATTTCGAAAATCTTGGTTCAAGAATAAGATATTATGATAGAGGTATGGTTGTTTATGATGTACCTCTTGGATATCACGTGCCTATGGACCATTTGGTAATTATATCAACTAAGAACCATAAACATTTGGATGGACATGTGACAATTTTGAAAAATTGAACCATTTCTTGATATATATGACATTGTTACTGGTCAAACAAGTGGCTAGGCCGAACGTTTCAACCAACGAGTTTGACTCACCACCACTAACACCTATTTCCATCACTATAGCCGCCACTGCATTATTAGAATTTGACAAACAAAAACTTTAAACCATATACAGTGACAAATAGCGGAAATAAGTTAATTAGTGCATACTTTGTTAACACATGCACGTTATATATATATATATATATATATATAAAAGAAAAAAAATCGGCCCTTTGGAGTCGGATATATTCTTGGCAAGTTGCAAAAATCATGAAATTAAAAATGAAAAATCATACGTAATTGATGCTATACTAAATAGAGGTGTGAAAAATAAAAAAATATCGATTTTCACAGTAACCGATTGTTTTTACTGAAATAAATTAGAAAAAACACCTAATTAGAAGATGAATTGGGAATCATGATGGAGGATTTTGGACCAAGTTTAGATGAATTATAACTTTGAAATCTTCTGCGTACCCTATTAATCATCCCAAAATTACGAGAGATGGGTCCGCGGACAAATCAACATTAATAATTTCACCCCTTCTAATTTCACTTTTTATGAAAAACTATCAACTCAAAGCTAGGGTTCATGATCTATATATCTCCCAAGAGTTATAATATAGAAGTTAGAACACTTGTTCATAATGTTGGCATCTTTTTGGCATGCATGCCAAAGTGAGACCATCCATCCATCCATTTGTCATCACATAACCAGTAGTTTTCAACTTAAATTGAAGTAGGCCCTAATCCAATCATTGATATGATATAATCACATCTTACTCAAATGATAGAGATTTGTGGTGCACACTAGTTAGACTTCTACCCACCCCACCACCCCCCACCCCCCTTGGGATTATTGGTGTGGTCCTTTTCTTATCAGTCTTACCCTTTGATAAGGATTTATGCATTCTCACCTTCATTAACTATATGCATGCATCAACTTATTTTTTCCTCAAATTTCATCACCTTAGCTGCAATATTCACATATGAATACAACTTCCATAGGAATCTGTGATTGAGAGATTAATTCAATTCTGTTTTCTTTTTGTCTCCAATTTTCTGTAGTTGTCAATCATTCATTTGAATCATGAAAATAGTACACTCAAAATAAAAACAAGAAAGGACACTAAATGGACTAACTCATGAAACCCTAATTCCTCACTTGAATCTAGAATTCACTTTTCTTGGCCTATAAGGGATTAACTAAAGGTCTTTCACAATTGGCGTTACGAGTACAGAAAAGAGGGCTTTCGCAACACAATACAAAAAGGCAATACGACAAATTGAACGATGTGAAACAACCCATGGCCAAAAAGTGTGTTGTTTGTCATAATGAAACATTATGAATAGAATTCTACAATGTTGGGAGTTTTGGAGACCCATTTTCTTTCTGCTTAATCATCAAGGAAGCAAGAAGTACCAACACATATATAGAGATTCAATCTTTTCCAAAAATTATTGGCAAGTTAGGTCACATAACCACTTTTTCAAAGATTAGTTCAACTTTTCCCTATATGATCTTATTGACCTTTCTTTCTTTTAATGGAGGCTTAATTACTTCTTAATGATGACAATTACTTAGTATAATTATGAATCTTGGAGTCTTATATATAGTGGTTGCACTTTTTATTTGTTGGGATGAAGATGAAACAAGAAGATGGTCCCGAACAAAAGGAGATGTACTCGCTCTCACTCTTTGAATAATTATATGATATCGATAACTCGAGCTAAAGAGTGAAATCATATGAAGCATGATAGTTGCATCATGATATCGATAAATTTATGTACCATAAGTCATACACTTCGATAGTTACATGACATATGGGAATGATTAATAAGGATTCGACACCTCCAATTGTTCATCATTTAAAATTTCATGTTGTACCATGAGATAATTGTCACCCCTCTGATTGATTTGGCGCATTTCTCGTTTGATTTTTTTATTTCCATTTTGTACCTAACGATCTTTAATAACTAAGAACAATGATCCCTTATGTATATAATAATATTCACCTTACTTATAAGTTCCAATTAATGCACAAGTTGAACTTATGAACAAATCCTAATTTATATTTAGATATATTTTCCTAGTTAATGAATCTAAGCACACTTCACATGAAATAACCACTTTTATGAACCAATAGATATAAACTCATATAGTTATAGTGGTGGATGGCGTAGCGACTTTAAATGCTTCGTGTCCGTGGTCCATTCACGTGCAATGTCTTCTGCAATCCTTGCAGCGTCTATGGATGTACCCAATAAGCCGCGCTTTGTGAAACCGATGGCGTATAATCCACACTCACCTTTCCAACCTTCGGGGAACGGTTTCGTGGGAAACCCATCTTTTTCGGAGAATAAGTCATTTGTGTCCTACGAACAAATTAAAACCATACATAAACCAAAACTTCTATAACTAATTAAGGTACTTATTGTACATATGTTAATTCTTAATGTTTTTTTTTTTGTTTTAGCATATATATATGATGAATTTATGGCATACCTTTAACCAAGTAGTCACATTACTCCTATAACCCGTGGCTAAAATAATGGCATCAAATTTATCCATTCTTCCATCTACAAACTCCACAGTATTGCATGCTAGTTTCTTTATGCCTGGATAAACCTACATCAAGATTTGATTTTGTTCATTTAGTGATGGAAATTACGCATCGTAAAAGACTGTTTTATTCTTTCGTGGAGGTAGCGTCCATGTTCAACTATCAACTTTGGTCGCAAATTATTTAGGGACCGATAGGGTCGCCTATAATCTTTTTAGAGCGTATGAAAACTATAAATGAGTACTAAACAAAATAAAATATACCCCGTATGAAAACTATAAATGAGTACTAAACAAAATAAAATATAAATTTCATATCATATTAAAAATTTATAAATTAAAACAGAAATTGTTTAACATGACAAAGTGAGAAGAATATTAACGAGTAGTTAATATTAGGTAGGTCTTTGTTGAAGTTAAGTCACTATCACTAGTTGGACTATAAATATATCCAAGCGCAAGAAAAATTTGGGATCCAAAGTTTTTGGAACCTTGTTCAATAACCAAGATTTAACATGCTAACAGGTGGACAACACTAATATTTGGAAAGATTGGTTCTTATTAGCAATCAGAGAAAAGAAAAAGAGAGAATGAAATTGGAACCTTGATATCCCCATTTCTAATCTTCGCAAGTGTGCCTACATCCAACACGGGTGTTTTTCCCGATACGCCCTTTAGCTCAAGTGGACCAAGCTTCGGTCGACTGAGTCCAAGTCGATCGGTGTCTCCGATCATGAAATGTGATGCCAAAAGCAAGATCCGATCGACTACTCTAATGGGAAACCATTTGAGCAACCACATAGAGAGTCCAAAAGTTGATCTCCCAAGCATTTCTTGTGGCAATACATGCAACTAGAAATTAAAATTAATCACATAAACTTATAAGTTAATTCCAAAATGAAAAAGGGTCACAAAATTAAAGCCTATAGAAGATGGAGATATTTCATATTTTTGCATACTAATATAGAATCTTTTTAGCAATGCGTGATTTCAAGAAAAGTAGAATCTGTATCAAATGCAAGCAGCAATACGCATGCAAACGAAGTCCAAGAAAGTTAAAAAGCAAATTTAATATTCTTCTGTAGGTAGATTCTCCAGAGAGAGATGATGAAAGCTTTATATAACATTAGGTTAATTTTATCTTTAATTAAATATAAAACACATGTTTCCTTTTCTTTCCTTTTTTTGAAAAGGACTTTTTAAGTTTTTTGAATTTAACATTAATTTACCATATTTTTAATGACTGAATAAAGTTTCATTGGTATAAAAGCTGTGAAAAAATATCTTTGATCTGTAAATTCTTTCAAGTATATAAATATAAATATACAAGAAAGTTGTTAGTTTGATTATTGATATTTTTCAAAGTTTCATCAAATATTTATTGGGATTTTGCAAAGAGAATTGATTTATATTTTCAAGAGAACTCCAAAGTGATTGGAAAATTATAATTGTAGGTTACGTTACTTAACGTTCATCAGAATTTAATAAAGTAATTAGAAGATGTCGATTTAATTAGTACTTCTATTATCATATATAACTATTTTGTATTCTGAGAATAAAATCTTGTCACTGTTCTTGTTCTTCATGCAGACATAATCTCTTATCATGATTGATATATATATATATATATGTATACATATATATATGGTTTTGTTTTACATGATTAGACCTATAAGACCATAAAATAACACTGAATTTTCATTTTTGAATTGAAGATAAAAAACAGTGAATCCTTATGGCAAAAACACCATAAAGATTTACCTTTTATATATGGTACTTTGCTATGAAGGTTCACTACTGTTAGTCTTGTAATCTCACCAATTTCATGAAAACATGGTCCCTAAAAATGAAAAACTAAGAAACAACCTGGTAAACTATTCATTTGGATGTTGTATACATGTGGATATAAGTAAATGAAGTTCTTTTTTAGTTATTATACACACAGGCGTACCCAACAAATTGCTTAAAATTACCTATATGTACATGTACATATCGTCCATCCAAATAAACAGTTACCAGGGTTTCCCTCACTTTTTTCATTTATTTACGATTTTCCCTTAAACTAACCTTATATATATATAGGAGGGAGAGAGAGAGAGAGAGAGAGAGAGAGAGAGAGAGAGAGAGAGAGAGAGAGAGAGAGAGAGAGAGAGAGAGAGAGAGAGAGAGAGAGATAGATACGTACAGAATCCCTAACCACAAGGGATGGGCGAGCATTGTAATTGCATAGATCCAAGCAAACCTCCATCCCTGAATTCCCACATCCAACCACCAAAACCTCCTTGTTCTCAAAACACTCACCACTCTTATACGAACTCGTATGCACAATTGGCCCAATGAACTCATTCATCCCTTCAATCTTCGGTACAACCTCCTCCGCATTCTCTCCGGTAGCCACTATCACCCACCGGCAAACGTACTCCACCATCTTCGTTTTCACCCTCCACACCCCACACCCACCATCGTACTCTGCCCTCACCACCACCGTGTCAAAAACCGGCTTCAAATCAAATTTTCTTGCATACCCTTCAAGGTAAGCCAAGAATTGTTGCTTAGTAGGGTAAGTTGGAAAATCTTTAGGGAAAGGTAGAAGTGGGAGTTGACAAAATTGCTTAGGGAGGTGAAGACATAAGCGATCGTAAGTCTTGATTTGCCATAAAGAAGCTATACAGCCGCTTCTTTCGAGAATCAAGACTGGGACGCCTTGGTTCTTGAGACAAGCGGCTGCAGCAAGCCCTGACGGGCCTGCTCCAACAATGACCGGACCTGGCACCCAGACCCGGTTGGCCATCGAGCCGCTTGAAGCCGTTGAAGTTGCTTTTTGGGTTTGGAAATAGGGGTCATGTAGTCTCTTTGCATATTCTTCCATTGGGTATGTAGCAAGAAATCTTATGGAGCTTTTAATTTATAGGCAATTCTTGAATATGGAAGGCATGCAAAAAGAGTGAGGGTTTTGGGGGTGATTTAACGGACGAAATTTGTGCAAGTAGCTTGGTTTCTTGGATAATTAGGATGAAGATTGAAGGGGTTTTAGTACCAAGTACTAAAAGAAGGAAGAGTGCTTCAATGGGGAAGATATACTTTTGGTTATGATGAATGATATATATGGTGGAGTCTTGTATGTATATAAACACATGTAAAGGGGTGGGACACTATAAAAATAATTGTTTACAGAATGTTTAAGTTATTATTTAATGATAACAAAATATGAAATTTTTTGGGACTGATTTGATGTTCGCATAATAAATAAGTTAAAGATTATATTGTAACAACTTGTTAGAAAATTGGACTTGTTAGTTTCTTATAAGAAAAACTTAAGTTGTGTTCTATCAATATCTTATATAATATATAGTTTTAAATTGAATTTAAAGTTATTGGGTCACTCATTTACTTTGAGCTTTGGAGTATTATAGATGATACCATATGAGAGCCAATTGTTGGGTATAATGAGTCATCCAATTAAGGGGTGTTTGTAACATCTTAGACAAATCATACATTGCTGATTACAACGAGGAAAGATTTTGGACATGACTGATAACGACCTCAATAAGCTGTGGGCTATCAATAACTTCCATCATTATATGATCAAAATTAATAGAAAATTTGCAAAAAAAAACTAGAAAAGTTCAAAAAGCCTTTATTTCTTATGTAGCATTAATTTTATTTTTCTAAATCAGGTTAAAATTATATGACAATGTAACTATTAGGGTATTAAGATCGGAAGATACAAATTTATGAACTAGCTAGGATATACATATTTGAAGTAAGGTTTTTTTGGTGGGGTGGGGGGGGGGGACGACAAATCATATTAAGAAGATAGCCAAAGGTTGCCGAGAGAAAAGAGTACAAAGACCCAAGACAGGAGAGGAGGGAAGATCTCCAATCGGTCGGGTTTTTCGGGCTCCCCTTACATCTGAATAACAACCAACTAAAAGAATTTTGAACGATTCTGTCAAATAAATCACTAAGTCTAAGCTTAGACCTATCGAGAAGGGAATTATTATGATATCGTCAAAAGAAGAGGCAAGCGATCATGAGAATAGCTTCAACGTCCATTCTAAAAGTCTTTGACTTGTTGGAAGAGTCCATACCATCCTCCAAGGAACTGAAGGAAGAGAACGGAAAGTTCCACCATCTTAGTCCCATATCAATATCACCTAGGGTGTCTAAAAAAATATGTTGGACTGTCTCCATCTAACCTTTGGAAAAGGGGCAAAGAATGTTGTCCAGATTCATTTCTAACATCTCCAATCTATATTTGGTAGCTAAACACTTGAGGACCATTCTCCAAAAGAAAATATTGATTTTGTTGGAACTAATGTGTTCCAACGAGTTTTATACATACCAATTTCAAGCTGAAATTTTTCGATTTCTACTCTTAAAGATTGGGCTGAGAAGGTCCCATCTGAATTAAGGGACCACAAGCATTTGTGTTCCAAATCTGTAAAAACAACCGATTCCATGATCGAAAGCATTTGACTTTCAATTCACGACCACCTCTTGGCTTTTTTCTTCCGTTCTACCTATAATTTATTCATATCAACAACATTTAAAATATTTGAGGTTATATATATATATAGAGAGAGAGAGAGAGAGGGGCCTTCTAAAGAAAACCATTTTATTTGTGTAAACTTGAGGACCAATCTTAGCCTTTGATTTGAAAATGGACATAAAGGACATGATTGTCATTTTGCAAAAAAGGTCAACGGATCATTCATAATATGAATCTTCAAATTCTGATGGAACTTCATATTTATCATATGAATCTGAGCTTCAGATTCATAATATGAATTTGAGTTTCAGATTCATGTTATGAAACTTCATATTCATAATGTGAAATTTCATATTCACCTATGAATATTTACTAGATGAAACTCAGATTCATATTATGAATCTTCGATTAACTAGATGAAACTTCATATTCACATAATGAATACAAAAAAATAATGTTTATTCACAAGTAAATTCATCTAACGAATACAAACAAAATGTCCATTTACATATAAATTCAACTAATGAATACAAACATAGTATTTATTTACATTTAAATCTAGTTCCAACGATACGAATTCTTTTCCGACATCTGACCAAACAAAACCCAAGCATCCTCCACGCAATCGTGTTTCCCGAGAACCGAAACCATGACGTTAAAAGCAACTATATCTTTCGGTGGCATTTCATCGAACACCTTCTATGCACACCTCAAATCTCCAAGAACACAACTTCAAAAACTCCAAGAAATGATTTCCTAAAATCTTCATAAAAAATGTTAAAATTCAAATATGTTGCTCAAATCAAGATTACAAACAACTTTTATAAAGCAACAATATCCAATTTTGAATCAAACTAACCTAATTTTGAAAAAATCTCAAGAACCCTAGAAATTGGGTTTTTTTTGGTAAAAAGAGAACTTATCAGATCTTGTAGACGACAGTGGTGGAGGCCGGCAACGGTAGACGATGGCGGTGGCTATGGCGGTGGAGGACGACGACGGTGGTGAGGTCTGGTGGTGGAGGTCTGAGGATGGAGATGAAAAACGATTGTAGATCTGGTGGTGGCGGTGGACGGCGGTGGACGGCGGTGGAGCGTCGGTGGCTGTGGAAGGACGGTGGAGCGCCGGCGACGGTGGAGTGCCGACGACTGGTGGTGGAGCACCGACGACTAGTGGTGGAGGCTGGTGGTGGAGATCTGGTGGTGGAGATCTGATGGTGGAGGTGTGATGTTGTTGGGTTTAATTTAATACGTGGATGTTATTTGATAGGCCAAATGTCTAAAATGCCCTTTTGGGTTTTAATCAAGTGTAACACATAAAATATAAAGAGATTCTTACCATGGTCTTCCTTGTATCATCAACCCTTGATTAAAAAAATCTAATGGTTTAAGATTGATCCTCAAGTTCCCCACAAATAATTGGTTTTCATTTAATTATTCCTCTATATATAATATAAAAAATGTCACGAAGGCCGCCATTTCAAGAGTTATGAATTGATTTGAACAAATTAATTAACTATCTTACTTCAAATCACATTCATCTAATCAATGAATCGTTTAGCTTTTTGCACCTTGTCATAACCATCATTTCATACTAAAATCACATTCTTTTACATAAAAAGGTGAAGAAATTATAACCCAGCTTAAAAGCTTGGATTTATTAATTTCCAATGCAAACAACATTAACAATATTTTATTTTGTAAATATACTAAATCAGAATTGAAGAAATAAAACTAATATTTTTTTATCATTGAAAGAGAAATATTCTGTATGATATATATATATATATATATATAGAGTCTCCGTGTTGCACAAACAATATCTAATAATAACCCAATACAAACCTATGAAATACTATAAAATTTTATGAAACATATCCATAATTATTCATTTTCCATATATTCATATTTACATAATCGTTGACTTTTCATATATTTGATATCAAATAATGAAACGTTTCATAGAATTTCATATGTTACATCAGTTTCACGTTAAATATGGTTGCAAATGATAATCACTCAGAGAGAGAGAGAGAGAGAGAGAGAGAGAGAGAGAGAGAGAGAGAGAGAGAGAGAGAGAGAGAGGAGAGAGAGAGAGAGAGAGAGAGAGAGAGAGAGAGAGAGAGAGAGAGAGAGAGAGAGAGAGAGAGAGAGAGAGAGAGAAGAGAAGAGAGAGAGAGAGAGAGAGAGAGAGAGAGAGAGAGAGAGAGAGAGAGAGAGAGAGAGAGAGAGAGAGAGAGAGAGAAGAGAGAGAGAGAGAGAGAGAGAGAGAGAGAGAGAGAGAGAGAGAGAGAGAGAGAGAAGAGAGAGAGAGAGAGAGAGAGAGAGAGAGAGAGAGAGAGAGAGAGAGAGAGAGAGAGAGAGAGAGAGAGAGAGAGAGAGAGAGAGGAGAGAGAGAGAGAGAGAGAAGGAGAGAGAGAGAGAGAGAGAGAGAGAGAGAGAGGAAAATTGAAATGAAAACTCATTTTCATTGTAGACCGGAATACCACTAAAATCGCGCCACGTAGCAATATTCACTCTGAATATCATGCATTATTCAGAGTGAATAACGACGTATAAGCTTTATTCACTCTGAATAATGCCTAATATTCGAAGTGAATATTATCACGTGACACGATTCTAGTGGTCCTCACGTTCAAAACCAAAATTGAGTTCACATTTGAATCTAACCCAATTTTGACTTTGGTTCACAAGTTCACACCAAAGTTATAGTTGACAAATGAAATTTTTTTTTTCTCTCTCTCTCTCTGTATATATATATATATATATGTATATGTATATATAGTATTAGGTTCAATTGAGAAGTGCTAAATAAATAAGAAGTAGAGAAGTGATCATAGCCTTCTATTTTGTGGAATATGAAAGGGTATTTTGGTAATTATTCGCATAATTCATATATGAACCATTCCAATTATTCATATATGAATCATTGTAGTGTGAAGATTCATATATGAATCATTGTATGGTATAAATTGTCAAGGATGTAATTTGGGCCAAGGGCGAATTTACCCTTTGCTTAGGTAGGTCTCAGGACCTACCTAATTTTTTAATTTATGTTAGAAGTTATATAGAATTTTTTTTTGGACATAACTTAAAAAGTTTAGAGGAACTATCTTAAAATTTTGTTTCGGAGCTTAAGAGAATCAAAAACTTTGGTGGTGTGTTGAATAACACCCAATCTTGTGTACAAGAGGTTGTAGGTTCGAATCTCCTTGTGCATATTTTAAGACCCAACAATTTTAAGTCCGATCCAAATACCAACATTTTAAAACACAAAATCAAAACTTTAAATCTTCTTTTGTATTTGAGAATTGAGATGTATTTGATATTTTGAATTTGATAGTCGTGGATTTAATATTATTCGGTATATGTTTGACTTTAATGACCCCACCCAACTAAATTATAGTTGACACTTTCATTTTTTTTTTCCGGCTAAACTTAATTAGGGAACCACGTGGTTTTCGATTTCAGATTCGCCACTGATATGAACCTTCTCAAAAAAAATTAAAAAAAAAAAAAACCCCTAAATTAATTAGATAATGTACCGAGAGGGATGGAATACTACCAAAAACAAAGTTCAATTAATATAGCAGAAAACTTTTATTGACTAAAAATGAATACAATTAGTTTATTGATGTTGATATTTCAATTCATTATCTCAAAATAATTTTGTTGAGGTCCAAACTCTAAAAATGACATTGATGAGACAAATTGAAATGAATAAATGTGGTTAGATAAAGTGTACAATATAAACACATGTTAATATATGATTAACTATCACTATATATGTTTATTTATGGTAATGTTTATTTAGTTACGTGTTTTTCTTTGTGCGTTTGAAATAATGATAAATTTAAGTTACGTGATTTTTATATGTTTTAAATACATGTTTAACCATTATCGGCTGAATTTTGTGAGCATAGTCTGCTATTAAAACATTTGAATTGGTGTAAGTTTATAGTAATTGTTTAAGCTAGGACTTCAGTACCTTTAGTAAAACTTGCATACTTGAGGAATATGGTGAATCTTTTTCAAAATGTACCATGTTTATTTGTCATATCTCATATATACTTCCTCTTTTGATATGCGTTTGGTCTTGAATGACATCTCAAGAATTATTAACTTTAACGTTTTCGTGAATTCTAAATTATTCTCAATAGCCAATAAGATCAAAGAACATCCTATATAATACTTCTATATTAGCGTATATCATGTCTTTTTGTTCACACTTCTAGAAAAATACATGTATTACAACATCATTGCTTTCTTTATTAGTGGCAGTTTACTTAAAGTTTGATGTATGGTCCCTAAAATCCTCTACTTTCTATAATGTTGAAACACGGATCCAAGCCACCAATCAAGAGTCTTCACATGATCAAATTGAATACAAAATAAGACAGTTCTCCTGTCTATACCAGCACTAATCGCTAGCAAGAAGATAACCAAAAAAATCAACATCTAGTAAATGAAAACCTAATCATAAACGTGTGACATCTCGCTTCCTTTAGTTGGTCAACAGGAGGTGTACACACGATGTAAGACCACAAACCACCACTGACAATAGATGACAAAAGACCTAACATCGAGAAGCATCAATCTTTCAGTATTGTACATGAAAGGAATTACACACAATTCAAACAACAATTTTCTTTTATGACGACCAATTAATATCCATTTAAGCTATCATATCTCTATCAAATTAGATGTCTTATTTATGACCATTATATGTGGGTTTTTTCATTTGTTTCCGTGTGATATTTTACTCTCTCGTGTCATGCCATGATCATCTCATTGCGGTTGCCTGGACCATTTTTTGTGGCCATCTTATTAAATGGAACGTGACATATTTTGGATCAACAATATTTTCACCATCATTGTGAAATATATCTGATTTATTGGTTAAGAATGTTTTGCTAAAACAAAAAAAAATAAATGTACACACATACATACATACATTACGTATTTAACAAGTACATACATAGTTATTGCTTTTTAGTTCAATAACATATATGGTACAAGCAAAATAACATAAACATTATGTACTAACTATTTAACATAATAATTTTATGTGTTTTATTATGCAAGAAAGAACTTCATGGTGGGAGTTAAAAGAATCATTCCATCAATCACTACAACTTTTCCCAAATTTTGGAGAATGGTGTGTAATAATGACTTATATACACAAGACCCAATTAAAAATATTTTTTATGAAATTATGATGTGGGGGTGTAAATAAGAATTATATATACATAATGTTATTTAATATGCCTACTATAATGGGAAGGCCACCCTCCCCCCAAATCAACAAACCAATAATATATATAAGAAAATTTATCCTTCCTAATCATCACTATAAATGCATTATTAGGTAATGAGAAAAACATTAAATTAAATTAATCCCACGTACGTAACAATGTATCTATTAATCATCATTATAGATGTCGTTACCGTTTGCAAAACAACTTTTGTTCTCCATAGCCTTTCTAACTTATGTATAGGTGTTGAATTAATAAATGACTCAAGATTTTAGACGCCCACAATTTGGAATAAAATTAACTTTTTAATGGACATGAATCTAAAGTTAAAATAATGTTGGCAAGAAAATATTGTATTTGGTTTGATAATTAAAATGTCTAAATAGTAGGATAGGGATGGCAATGGGACAGATATTGGTAATATCAGTCTCATACTCTATTATACAATCATGTTTCATACCCGGTCTCGTCCCGTCAGACATCCCATTGCCAAATAACCATCCGAGTCGCGGGTATTTTCACGGATATCGGGTATTCCATTTATATTTTTAGTCGATTAAAATTTACTAAATAAAGTTTTGTTTCATAGAACTATATGCGAATCACGTCAAAAAATGAGATGGATTATTTTTAAAGTTTCATTTTCTAGCAACATGAACATTCAGTAAGTCCAACGTTTAACAAAATGTAAGATAAATGCAATCACTATACAAAGTTTAAACTATCCGAATTTCACGATAATCTAATTTAAATCATTACATAGATTCTAAAACAATACTACTAATCTTTATTACATAGATTTTAAAACGATACTGCCGATTTAAACACATTTGTGGCTCAGTACACTATCACCGAAGTATCAATCGGGAAGTGGCAACATTATTACATTAATCTTCTTAAAAAAATTAAATATTGTATTTTCTATACTAATAAAATCAATATCATTTCTATTATTCTATATATTAATACAATTTTAATGTATATTATATTAATAATAAATTTATTAAATATATACGGTCCGGGTCGGGTAAATGCAGGGGCGGCCCTGGGGTGTGCCACTGGTGCGGTCGCACGGGGGCTCTGATTTTTGGGGGCCTCCGATTACGACAATATATATCGCTTATTTAATAGCATAAAAAACCTTCATTTAATTCTTTTTCAATTTTCAATTCTTTCATTTTTTTTAATTCTTTGGATATTGCTTCGTAGGGATTTCATCCATAAAGGAAAATTCTTTATTGATAGGATTTATTTAGGTATTATATTAAAAAGTTTTATAATTTACATTAATTTTTTATCATTATTTCTCTATAACTTTATTATTTAATTATTTATATATCTTTTAAATTTATTAATTTTTATATCTTTAATGTTAGCTTTCTTTTAATAACAACATAAAAATAATTTTTTTTTTTCTGGTAATGGGTTTATATATATATATATATATATATATATATATACACACCAAAAATGATTGATTGATTTAACGTAGAATAAGATGCACCAAATTAGAAATTTTGAATCAAAAGTCCAAGTAACGGAAGATCAATTCAAATAGAACATTATGTGTTTGAAAGTGGTATTCCTAATAATGTTCTTGTTTCCGAAAATGCTAGAAGATCCTTGTTAGACATAAAAACATCTATTATACTGGTAAGTGTTATGTCATTACTTTTAATTTTGTTACTAATTAACTTTTTATTCTTATAAATAGATTAATCATTGAATATTTTTAAGCACTGGTTTAACGATGTAAATATCAATTTTATTTTTATTTGAATCTTGTTTATATACATTTCAATTATTACTCTTTAAGGATTTATTTTTTTGATTTGGTAATAATAATTAACTTAATAAATAATAAAAGAAAACATTTCAAGGCCACATTTATTTATTCGCATAGGGCCTCCAAAATGTCAGGACCGGCCCTGGATAAATGGACGGGTATTAACTAAAATCATAACCATCCTACACCTGCGGATTTTTTTTGAAAAAATTTCATACCTACTTCCATAACCATTTCCCGCCCGAATACCAGTTCCAAAAGTTTCGAGCTCAAGACAATGATGGTCAGTGCTCTTGTATTTTCGTAAATCACAAATATTCTCGTTAAACAATTCATATATATAAAGAGACGCAATCATTTTCTAACCAATTAATTAGTACTATTTTTTATAAACTCATATGAATCATTCATTTTTTTTATCAACAACTATAGCTTGGAGTAGTTCCAACAATTTTACCAAAATTCATAGAAAACCAGCTATAAGTGAATGAGACAAATTAAGGTAATGATGATTTTTATTTAAAGCTCATAATGTTGTTTCGTGAATTAATTTTAATTATTCCAATTTTTTAACAAATTCATAGGTAAAATCCAGAAGTTCATAGATGAAACTATGATTTTGTTTAAAATATTTAGTTTGCACAATAATATTTGTTTTGACTTTCGTGACTGTTTTGTCTCAAAACAATAATTGAATGATGCTTAAGCATTGTGCTATCAATACATAAAAAAACACAGTTTATACTAATTAGACAGTAGTTAACAAAAATAATATGTATATATATATAGTCAATCATATTCAAATTAGTAATGGAATTCAAAAAATGTATATATAGTCAATCATATTCAAATTAGTAGTAGAATTCAAAACAATTAGTATTCGTTTAACTAGAAGGTATTTTGTTTGTCATGAACATATTTAGTAGGGATGGCAGAAATATCCGAATACTTGCTCCCATAATCGGATTCGGGTATGTATCGACAACGTAGCATATGTATTGACGTAAGAATTCTTCGATACAAGCAATATCTAAGGATAAAGACAAATCACTAAGATAACAGAAAGTTACTGATAAATACATAATTAAAATAGTACTCTTGATGATTTTTTTGTTTAATTTAACTTTTGTTACAGGTTAAATAATTTGGAGGCCCGAAAGTATGAGGTGTTCTCATTTGAACCCCGCACATGCACACACACACAAACAACCATGCTTGACCAATACATTTGAATCCAACATTAAACCATAGTGGAAGTTATTAATAACCCACAACTTGCAGCTTGAGATGAGCTCCCAAATCTCATTTTGTATCCATATGAGATGAGTTGTTATAAACTCCCTTCACTTAAACTCTTAACGTGCTCGTTAGGTTTGCTCATAATCATCTTCCTTGTAATCAACAATGTGGGATTCGCCTAAGATACTATAAACACCCTCTCGAGGACTCATCATATCCAATAAGGTTTGTTGCACCATCGTGATTGTAAAAGGATCATATTTGATACTATTTGTAACACTCCAAAGCCCAATGCAATAGGTTGACTCTATAACTTTAAATCCAACTTATAACCATGGTGGAGACTGAGGTTATCGATATTTAGTATCCCATAACTCAAGACTTAAATGATATTCCAAAACCAATTTTCTAACCACGTGGATGAGTTGTTACATAGAAGGATTCAACTGAGAACACATTTATTTTAGAGAACACTTTTTGACTTTAGTCAATCACATTGACAATCTTTTGTGCAACCTAGATCACAAGCCAAGTTGCGTTCACGCCACCTGGTCCCTCACGTATATTAGCAATTGTGATAATGATGTTTTCAATTCTTCATAGACAGAAGGTCTTCTTCTTTGAGCCTCGACCTATATATGTATTGTTTGGGTACAAATCTCAAGCCTCGATCGTCGAAAAGATAAGATATGTATTCCACGATACATCTTTTACTTAAATAAGGTCCTAACAATCAAGTACGACCAATATGCTCGTCGTATGAGTCCATGACTCGTCACAACTCACATGTAACTCGTAACTCACAACCAAAGTTATGCACGACCATCTTGAGATAATATACGACCATGGTTATCTAACATATAATTGATGCTTTAATGTTTATTCAATACATGGTCAAAGCTCATTAATACTCACGAATATAACCGATGAACAAGAATCAAGAACAATTAAGAAGAATCAACCTTATCACTGTTGCTTATTAAAGACATTAAAGATCCAACGGTTACAATCTTAACCCTATATAAAGAAGGCTTCAACTCATTTCGGGGCATCGGCATTCACATCCGCTCATCTACAACTCAACTTTTGTACTCGTTATTCTCTAGTTTACATACACAACAAAGTTATTCGATCGTTATTCATTTCGTACAATTTGTATTATCGATTGTATTTTCTTCACATTATATTGTACGCCGAGACCTTGTAACCGTAAGAACATCACCTCTTATTGGTGGTACTAGTGCAACTTCGACCCCACATAGTCGACCATAGGTTTTTTTATCGGTTTGAGGTTTTACCCGTGTCACCAAAGTCTCTTGCTCCCTACCTTTGTTTTATATTGTCGCACGATTATTCGAAAGTTATTTTTCTTTAGTTGAATAAGCTCTACAAATTATTTTAAATTTCCCTTGGATAATTTTTAACATTAACATATATGTGTGTATGTGTGAGCACAAATGCACGTGTGTACATGAGTGTATGTGAGCATATATATACATAGTTAAAACTAGTTATTAAGAGCCCGGGCTTCATGCATGCCGGGTTATAAACTGTGATAGATTTTATCATAAGTAGTAATATGGATTTATATGAAACATAAAGTTTGTACATATGTTGTCGTACGAAAGGTTTAACAAAATAAAAAGATTTAATAAATCAATAAATAAAAAAATAAAAAAATAAAAAAATATTAATTTAAGAGATTTTAACCGAAAGCTCTGGAAAAAAATATCATGTACTTATCAATAGTTTAATTAAATTATTTGATTAAAATTATAATAGTTTATAATTAACTAATAAAAGAAAATGTTTTAATAAAATAAATAATAAAAGTAAAAAGTAACAAAATATGAATTATGTAATTTGAAAATAAAAAATATAAAGATGATCTACTGTAAAGACCAAATATTTATTTTAATCAAATATTTTTTGGGTGAGTTAATCACTTAATTTAACAAGGATGGATAGATGAAAATGAAATGAAAATAAAAACCACATGGATGAAAAAAAAAACAGTTTTTAAAGATCAAAAACGAAAGCGTTATGATATCAAAGTATAGGGATGAAAATGAACATGTACATATTGAAAGTTACTATTCATCTTTCTTGTAAATGTTATATACTAGTTATTAAGAGCCCGGGCTTCGCGCCGGGTTATAAACTGTGATAGATATTTTCATAAGTAGTGAGATGAAATTATATGAAACATAAAGTTTGTAGTTTGTACATATGTTGTCATAAGAAAGGTTAGTATGATGGACTACATGCATTGTGTTGGCTATTTAACTATATGTTTACAATAAAAAAAGATGTATATGACTATATGGTGCAGCCAATGTCTATTTTATGTGGCTGTTAGCATGTACATAATGTGTGTGGAGGTTATTTAAAATAAAAAATTTTAATAGATCAATAAATAAAAAAAATAATGTTAAAAGATTTTAACCTATAAGGACCAAATATGTAATTTAATCAAACTTTTTTTTGATGAGTTAACCACTTAATTTAACAAAGTTAGATAGATGGATGAAAATGTAAGAAAATAAAAACCATAAGAACGAAAAAACAGTTTTTAAAGATTAGGGACAAAAAGTTTTATAAATATCAAAACACATAGACTAAAATTGTACTTTGTGCTAATAGTTTACTATTCATCTTTTCTTTAAAATATTATATAGCATAATAATTACATCAAAAAATATTCAATATTGGGCTCATTTCGAACATATCGACGATACGATTATAATGACGCAATATGTTTAATTTTAAAACGTCTTTTTAAACATATTTAAGCCAATATATAATATATGACTAAAACGTAAAATGAAATATTGGAAATTAAAATGTATGAAATGAATAGTTATTATGAATTTGGGGGCTAAAAATGTAATTATATAAAAGTTGTTGAGTATTGTAGCATGAATAGTGTTTTTCCTTCCTGATAACTGTTGTATATATATAGATATATATAATTAGACCATCCGCAGTGGAATTGCCGATGGCATCAGCTTGCCATCGGTTCCATCGGCATCACCGCCATGAAAGTATCGAGTTCATTGGGTTCGGCTTCCCCTTGCCGATTGCTTAGACGAGCCCCACCCACCCTCTCTCTCCTTTCTCTCTCTTCTTTCTTTCTTTTTCTTATTTTTTTTTATTAATTATTTAGATTGGGTTGATTGGGTAAACCATTGTGGATGGATTGAGTTGGTTTTGGTAAGATAGTGAAAAACTGATGTAACGCTGATGTGATGATTGGGTTGATTGGGTTAAGAGTCTATGGGTAAGGATGATCTTATAATTTAGCAACCTAGACTCCACAAGAGTTTCAAAGGTTTTCAAAATTATTAGAGCATCCTCAGTGGTGGAACCTCCAAGAACCTCATTTACCATATTTTTTCCTACCACGTCATTGTCATCTCAACAAACCAAGAACCTCCTTAGAGCATCCACAATGGAGGTTCTTCACGGGGTTCTTCTTGAGGTTTTTGCAGGAACCTCCATTGTGGAACAGAGATTCTTGTCCAGTCACAGGTTTTTATTAGAACCCAGGTGCTTGAACTAGAACCCAGGTGCTTGAACAAGAACCCAGGTTCTTGTTATACTTTTTTTTCTGTTATTATTTTTGTTATTTCTTAACTATTTTTTCTTTTAATAAATCTATACAACATATATATTATACAATAAAACATATATATTAAATTAATAAAAGAAATTATTATAAAAAAATTGTTCTTTTTGTTTCTTATAAATTTTTATACAAAATTTATAAGTTGTTTTTAAGAAGTTTGATTTTTAATTACTTCATTAATTTATTATGTTTAGATTATTTTAAATATTTTTCTACTTGTAAATCAAATTAGATAACTCGACACACATATTTCAAGGTTCCACCCATGGATTCCTTGAATATCTTCAAATGAATTTCAAGATACGCTCAAATGAAGTTCATCATCAACTCCGCTCTGACCTAGTTAAACATATTTGGTTGAATCGTGATTACGAGTGATCATCTATATTCTAAAGTATTTACTCATACTTTTTAAAGATAAATATTTCTGTAACGGTGTACCTCCTTTTCAGTTAAATTATATTTGCGTTTTGTGGGTTCCAAATCAACCACAATGAACACTTAGATTTTCTATGGTAAACTTTAAGTACAAGATCTAGAGTGATGGAACAATGATCATGATGAAAAATATACTAAGTGTAAAAGTCATCAAATGATTCATAGCTCTCAAATGATTACAAGGGAAGTGGAAAGTACAAATGAGGAATTAAGGTCCTATTTATACTTAAACTCAAAGGGCCAAAAGGCCTTAGAAAGCATGGGCCTAAACACTTGGGCCAAAATATCAAAATTACATTAAAGGAACATAGTTTGAATTAATTACAAATTGACACAACTAACAAATAAATCTAACAATTTCCCCCTTTGTGTCAATTTCTTCGCTTCCGACGATGATTGCTCGATGACTTTCTCTTTGAAGCTTTGGTCTTCTTGTTCTTCTTAGATGGTCCTTTATTTCTCCGAGGCGGTGGCGGTGGCGATCTCTCTTCTCGCTTCTTGGCCGGTCGTCCCTCAATCTTCCTTAAGCCATAGTAAGACTTGAGTTGACAAGGAACATTGCTCAGATAAACAATACCCAAGGCAAGTTTGTCTAACACCTTGTACATCGGACAGTGGTCAATGTCGGGGAGATGTTTGGAACCGGAGAAGGTGATCGAGTCAACACACTTGGAGATTCCCAAGGTGTAGGAGACGGTGTGCGTAGGAGAGGTGATTTGTAAGGTGATGGCGGAGGAGACTGATACAGAGACATAAGAAGTGGAGAGTTGGAACTGTTGCTCTCCATGCCAGACTCATAGTCATCTGAAGAAACATCCTCCGATTTAACACAGGTCAGCTCGGAGACTGGCAACTGCGAGTACTCATCGTCGTCGTCTGAGGAGAAATCATCAAGGTTGATAATCTTCTTGAGCTCATCATCAGTAACGGGAACGCATGCGATAGGAATCAAAGAAATGTAATCCGGTTTTGAGCTAACATAAATCACAATCTCTCGACCCATCCCAATGTCAGTCATCGAGTTCCAACCAGGCTATGAGTGGTGGTCATCGGCGCCGATATGAGTGTCGGATGCGGCGCCGGAAGATGTGCTTGTCGGAACTGGGAATTCGAGCCGAGCCTTCTATCGGATTTCCCCCTCACGGCGATCGGGTTTACCTCGGTCGTCGTGTCTACGCTTTGGTGGCTCGGCTGATGCACAACAAGTAGTCTCAAGGGCTCGAAGCTGTGACCGCATAGCCGATATGGAACCCTTGACCACTTTCAAGTCACCTCGTACCTCCGTCGTCAAAAGGCAAGCTTCCCTTCGAGCAGCTGGATAGATGAAACTACCTCTTGAGAAGAGGAGGTAGCCGGCTCGGGATGGTTCATGGGAAGTGATGTGTAAGTCGACCGCCACAGATAACCCAGAAGATTGGTTTTATCCTCGTGGAGATTCCCACAGGAGATCAATTTCGCCATAAGAAGATCCCTCAACTCATCAATCGAGTAGTCGGGTGCAGTCAGTCTCGGAGGTGGTGATGTACAAACTCGTCACGGACAACCTTTAGGGCGTTGTCCAAAATTTCCCTGACAACGGATGCCGGGTAAGTAACTCCGGTGTCACATAGACGTTCCGTTTGCACAACCGCTGAATCAACGGTGTGGCCTACGTTCATGGCTGGCATGATAGTGACCATGGTAGGACTTCCCGCCGGTCCTCGTGAAATGCCCGTCGTGGACACCACTCTCGGGGTTCCGATCACGTCACTAAGAATCGTGATTGGTGGATCAGAGACTGCGTCACATAGACTGGCAGTATGTGTACCTAAGAGTGTATCAAGCTCTAGACTCTGGTGCACATGAAGGAAGTGTGGGGATCGGGGCAGGGATCCTCCAGTTTCAATATCATTACCCTCCAAGTGAGGGATTGATAGCCGTTGTGCTTTATCCCCGTGGAATGAAACATCCACCTTTTGAGAGATGGATGAGTGGTTAGGTGGGGCGTGCAGTTGCACCTCTGGGTGGGAGGTGTCTACTTCAATACCCGTACTCAACACATGTATACGGGTAGCAGATGTGGCCGCCCGGCGTCTACCTATGGATAAGGAAGGACCGGTTAAAACCTTTGGTCCTGTCTCCCACTCATCATTTCTTTTACTTCCCTCGCTCTGCTCACTTTCTTCGACTGTTAGGTCTCCCTCAAACCTTATGTCGTCCTCACCCTCAGATGGGTGGTCATCACCGAAGTCATCAGAATCATAGTCCACCAAAAGGTAAAGTGAAGGGCTTTGGCGAATGTAATAAGCATGTAAGGTATTAGCTCCGAAGCGATCATCATCACCGCCTAAGCTACCCCCGTCATATCCCCCCGACTCCTCATCCTCACACCCTTGGTCATCACCCCCAGATGAATGACCACGCTCGAGACCCTCACTCACTCTCCTAGAGGATACCTCCGGGGTGCCAGTCTCCGGCTCTGGAGATGCTGGTAGAGGTGATAAACCTAAATATGCTCTCACAATGGTGAATGATGATCGATAACATCAAGTAATGCAAGTGGCATCGCCATCGGTATATCATGAATCTTTGGGGATTGCTATAAGGAGTTTGGGATAAGGCATATGGAGTTTGGGGAATGACATATGGAATGATGGGTAAGGCATAGGGATGATTTGGGTATGGCATATAAAGTGCTGGTATCCAAAAGAGGTGTGGTGATGGTATCCATGATAAGTGTCGGTATCAAAGCAAAATGTTGGATGCCAAAGAAAGGTGTTGCATGCCTTCAGACAGAGCCTGGATGCCATTAAGAAAGGCTTGGATACCATTCTGAATCTTATTCCGAACCCAAATACTGAATTTCCATTTTTTTGTATTTTTTTGATTTTTTTAATATATATATATATGTATATATATTTTTGGATTTGATTTTTTTTTTCGTCTGCTATGTCCTCCCGTTGTGATTGGGAGCAAGTGGTGGTGTGACCATCATCAGAATAATGAGGATTTGAGAAATTCGGGTTTGCCATTGTACCTTGGTAACTAAGTGTCGGGTATACTTGTCAGTGTTCCCCCTCGGAACATGCAGAGGCAGACAACGTTCCCCCTTGGAACATGAATACAAAGAGAATGTTCCCCCTTGACAGATGCACACTTATACCAAATGGTTAGTAACAAAGGCACGTGAACAAAGACACATGTATGAAGGGGATAGAATACTTATTTGTTCCCCCTCAGGACAGTAACGATTATGTCTCCGTTCCCCCTCAAATCAAAAAGTTAGTAAAAAAACAAGATATACAAGAATGATCCCACAATATTAGTTAGAAGTTCCCTTCGCTCGGTCATGTGTTTGGAATGATCTGAGTCTATGAATCACACATGACCGGCCTGCAAAATCAAGTGCAAACATTTTTAGGTACCCATTTGGGAATGGGTCCTTTCGGATTAGTACCAACAGGTTTGGGTTCTTCTTTGCTCTTTTTAGGAGTCTTTTTCTTGGGCTTGGATTTTCTTTTCTTGGCATGAGGAAAGTGGTTATGGTGATTATAGAATCCAAAGTAATTAGGAGCATAACACTCATTCACAAAGGCATTTCCACAATAACCAAAGTGAAAACAATTTTGACAACAAAAGTCACTACGATACCCATAAGTAACATGTTCACAAACATGAAAGTTAAATGGAGTATATGGTATATGACTATGAGCTCTATGAAATTCATCTTTGGAAAATCTGTTTTTCGCAAATCTAGGCTTATGTGCAAATGGCTTTGGACGACTGCCTTCTTTTGATCCATTCTCCTTTTCTCTATGCCTACCCTGTCTCATATGGTTATTTGTCATGTTTGGAGAAGCATGATTAGAGCCTTTGACATTATGAGTATGAGTATGAGTATGAGAAACATTTTTCCTCGGATGGAAGTTGTGTGATTGTTCCTTTGGATTGAAAGTATTCTTTGGTTTTCGAAAACGTTTGCTTTTCTTAGGAACATTCACATTTGAACGAGATGAACTCGCAACTTCAGACTCAAGGGTAATCACTTTGTCTTTCCCTTTGTCTTTCCGGGTTAGTTTAGGAGGATCCACGTTTCCTGGTTTGGACAAGCCTGATGATCTACCATTCTCACCACTCTATTGCTACAATCATCTGATACAATTTCAGAAATGTGTACCGTTGATTTAGGTGCCGTATATGTTAAGTCTTCCATGTATGAAATGGTGGTGTAGATTGGAGACCTAAGTACCATAGATTGTGAGTTTTGAGAAAAAGTACTTGAAGGTCTAAAATCCGGTGCATCAACATTCAATGTATGGTGATGATGACGTGAGTTATCACGAGTTCCAAATGTGGATTGCTTATCTTTTGATGGACTCTTGGATTTGAGGGCAGTTTCAAGTTCATTGATTTTACTCAAGAACAAGTCCTTTTCCCTAAGGCTCATGCGCCTCTCATCCTCAAGTTCAGCCTCAAGTGTAGCAATCCTCTTTTCAAAGAAAGTTCTGTTATCATTGAAAATTTTAGAAAGGATTGGAACTTCCTGATTCATCTCAGCCTCAGTATAGCTAGGCATGTAATCCTTAGACAAAGGAATCTCACGCGTTGCATAACTGGCATTGAGAGATGTATAGTTGAAGGGAAATGATTGTTTGTTTTTTCTAGCTTTTTCCTTTTTCTCAATTTCCTTCAACTGTTCAGGATCATCAGACTCTTTCATGAAAACAATTTTGTATCCAAGACTCATGTACCGAAGGTCATACATGGTAGGAGTCTTGGATATGGCACGCTTAAGATAGCATGGACTTTTATATCCAATGCCTTCCTTTGGATTGTAATAATTGAACTCTTTGGGTTGGTTCATATGAATGGTTTGATCGGTTTGGCCTCTCTTTAGGAACTTGTCCTCCATATCTTTTATTTTTGCAAAGAGATTTGTTCGTTGGGCAAAAATGGCTTCATACTTTTGAACACTTACTCTACTTAGAATCTCATCCTCATGAAGTTTCTTTTGCAAGTCTGAGATGTTATCATTCAGACTAGCAACTTTATCTTCTAAGGTTTTGTTGGCAAGAGTAAGAGTGGTTACCTTTTCTTTGGAATGAGCTAGTTCAATGGAGAATTTCACAACTAAGGCATGCTCACTAGCTAATTTGGATTCTGCTATAGCAGTTAAATTATTTGCCTTTTTGATTTTCTTGTCATATTCAGACACTTTAAGAGCAAGATCTTTCAGTTGATTTTCAAGTTCAATGTATGGGTCTGGAAGTACCTCAGAAGGTGACTCTGAATGATCTGAATCAAGGTCGTTGAAATCACGTCCTCCATCTTCTGAGTACAGCTCATCCTCAACATTGTTAGCCATCAGACATAGTTGATCTTCTCTTCCTTCATCACTTGTTAGGTCCCATGCCTCATCTTGGTCAAGCATACATATGGGACCTCCTTCCTCATCATCACTTGACATTCTGAGCCAAGCATTATCTTTCTTTACTTCCTTTCCCTTGTCTCCAGACTTGGCTTTCTCCTCAGGTTTCTGGTAGCCAGCTCTACCATCATGTTCAACTCTTCTCCGATGGTTCTTAGAAGACATAGGTTTTCTTGCATTTCTCTGGGACATAGACTTGGTGATCAATGCCAGAGCCTTCTTTATGTCATTCATCTCTTCATCGGATTCCTCTTCATGTACATGGAGAACCGGTGGTCGGGTATCGGACCCGATTGCTAAGGCTACTCTTGTGTTCATGATTGATGGTTGATTATGGATCTTAAACCACTTAGTTTGATCCGGTGGTTGGATTGGTGAAAATGTTCAAGTATGAGTTCCGATGTGGGCTTTGGTATTAGCCTTTTGTGCTAAAAAGACTTAGAAAAATTTCAGAAGTGCTGGAGCTCAGGAGTGCTGGAGCTGAAAATACTTAGAAAAATTTCAAAAGTGCCGGAGCAGAAAACCCAAATCTAAGTGTTGGAGCTGAAAATACTTAGAAAAATTCAGGCACGCCGAAGCTGAAAATCCAAAAACCTCAACGACGAAACAAACTATTTTCCACCGGAACCAACACTCAAAGGATCAAGAGCAAGTGGTAGGCTCTGATACCAATTGTGGGTTCCAAATCAACCACAATGAACACTTAGATTTTCTATGGTAAACTTTAAGTACAAGATCTAGAGTGATGGAACAATGATCATGATGAAAAATATACTAAGTGTAAAAGTCATCAAATGATTCATAGCTCTCAAATGATTACAAGGGAAGTGGAAAGTACAAATGAGGAATTAAGGTCCTATTTATACTTAAACTCAAAGGGCCAAAAGGCCTTAGAAAGCATGGGCCTAAACACTTGGGCCAAAATATCAAAATTACATTAAAGGAACATAGTTTGAATTAATTACAAATTGACACAACTAACAAATAAATCTAACACGTTTTAATTGATTTTCATATATGTTAATAAAACATATAGATTAAAAATTTAATATTAATATAAAAGTGAAAAATAATAAATTGAATATATATATATATGTATATATTGAATTTATATAATAATTGATAAATAAGAAAAGGAAAGTGAGGTTTTTATAAGAACCTCTAGTGCAGAGTTTTAAGGAGGTTCTTACTTTGTTGAGGTGGCAATGATGTGGCAGAGAAAAATATGGCAAGTGAGGTTCTTAGAGGTTCCACCATTGTGGATGCTCTTAAAACACTACTATAGAGATTCTTACGAAAACCTCCTTCCCTCTTATTATTTATAATATAATTTTTATTTATGTAAACTATTATATAATAGAAAAAAATTATTACAAGAACCTGGGTTCTTGTATAAGAATCTGTAACTAGGCAAGAACCTATGTCTCATAGTGGAGGTTATTGTAAAAACCCTATAAAAAACCTCCATTGTGGATGCTCTTATGCATCTATTTTCGATAAGGAAGATGTTACAAGAAAAGCTATTTCTTGCAACTATGCTTCTCACTTAAGGACTATATATATATATATATATATATATAAGAGAGAGAGAGAGAGAGGAAAGTTCAAATGTGAACCACTTTTTGGTTGTGAACGTGAGGACAACCGAGAGCGCGACACGTGACAGAGACTAGTCAATAAATGCGGCTTTGAGTGTGGTTCCCCCCTTTAATTCAATGCCCTCCATGAATCGCGCCTAGTCATCCGCCGTGGACCTGACGTGGCGCCTTGTCATCCGCCACGTGTCGCGCTTTCGGCTGTCCTTACGTTCACAACCCAAAAGTGTTTCACATTTGAACCTGCCCCTATATATATATATATAGGGGTGGGTTCAATTGCAAACCACTTTTTCATTGTGAACGTGAGGACAAACGAGAGCGCGCCACGTGTCACTCTGAATTTTGGCGAGTTAGTGTTATTCAGACTGAATAACGCTATATTCAGACTGAATATAGCGTTATTCAGTCTGAATAACACTAAAGTCGCCGAAATTTCAAAGGACACGCGCGACTTCAACCAAAAAGCGCGCGACCTTAGTGTTATTCATACTGAATAACAGTATTATTCAGTATGAATAACACTAAGGTCGCGGGGAAGGTCGCGCGTGTCAGATTTTTTTTTGCCACGTGTCGCGCTCTCGTTTGTCCTCACGTTCACAATGAAAAAGTGGTTTGCAATTGAACTTTCACCTATATATATATATATATATAATTTCCAAATATTTTCGTATTTGGGTGAATTAAAAGGTTTTGTTTTGTATTTTTGAGGATCATAACATACATGTTCTTGCCAACATAAAGGGTTTTCTTCTACCAACGAAAGGATAAGAAAAATCAAAGAATTAATAAATCTAAGAGTATTTGGATGATTTTAGTTATATCAAAACAAAACCGATATTTATAAATTAACGCATCCCGAGTCTCTTTTTCTTATTATTTTTAAGGCGTCCAATTCATAACAACACTTGAAACTTTTTTGTTGCATTAATTTGGAGAACTTATAAAAAGAAATAAATAAATTGTTAGATTTTCAAATGTAAATCAACTTACAAAAGAATTATACCTATAGTATCTATCTCAACTTTTTATAAATACGCTACTTTCTTATAAAAAGAACCAACATAACTAATTAATCAAAGAAATGATCACCTTTAGACCTAGCTCCATTACCTCTAGCAAAAATAATTAGAGAATAATGGAGACAAAATCATATTGTTTCTTCATTATTAAAATTAGAATATCAAATTAATGATAGTTTGTTTAATATGTTTTAATTTGTTCTTATATATGATCAAGTTTACAAGTTGCATGTAGCACGCAAGAAAATAAATGGTATAATATTTGTTAAACATTATGAAAAAAATTATTCCCACAATCCAGGATGTATATAAAATCTTAGAATATATGAAATAACAAGACTAAATAATAGATTTGATACGTATGATATGTTGATTTTTCTGGTTTCCCTAAACTTTATTTATCCCAAATCAAACATTGTGGTATGCAATTGTTTTTATTTTGTCTCCAACATATTTTTCGTATAACTTAAGCATCATGTTAAATGCAATTGCTTGCCCTGCACACAGGGGCGAATGCAGTGTATATATGGTGGAGAGTGGCCCCTAGTAAATTTAAAGAATATTTCTTATCTAGCTAAATACAAATTATTTTTAATGTTTTATCATAGTTCTCTCCGGTATTTTTTTTCAGATGTGTGTCCACCAATAAAAACAAAACCTCAAAATCAACCAAAAAGCTGAAAAAATCATCTAAAATGAACAAAAAACTAAGAAGTTCCAAAAAATTATTCAAATAACTTTAAAAATCTCTCGAAATTGTTAAATTAGGGTAATAACGCATCAGACGACTTGTGGACTTTTGATCTACTTTAAACAAATGACCCACTAGGTAAAAATCCTAAACATGTTACTGCATGCCTATGAGGACATCAAAGTAGTTTTGACCCTTGTGTTTTTAATGGTCTTGGCCCTAATTTCTTGATGTTCTTGACACTTTGAAAACTAACCCTTAGGGGTTTGTTTAATGTTCATGGCCCTAATTTCTAGGTTGAATGTTACTTAATTTTGGATTGAATATTAAGGCATTGTTTGGTAAACACAAAGTAACTTGTAAGTTAACTTATAAGTTACTTTATGTTTTGTGTACATGTTTGAATGGATATTTTTAGAAATTTTTGGAGCTTTTTCCATTTATATCCTTATTAATATTATTATATTTCAATATACCATTTTTAGTTTACATACCAATAAGATAGTTTTCGTCAAAGATAATTTGTTCATAAGTTAGTTTATCAGCTACCAGCTAGCTTATCAGCTAGACTGCCAAACATAGCCTAAGTTTTGTCCTTGATGCAATGCACAATTGTACAATAAAATGGTAAAAAGACGAAAATACACACACAAGTTGTGCATGAAGGTGACTTAATGAAGGTTTTTAACGGCGAAATATTGGTCTTGTGGACGAAATCTAAAGCAAAACGTAAACCATAAAAAATGTTTTAAAAATTTTAAATTGTAGTAATTAAATTCATAGGTTTTGCTAATCACATGAACAAAATCTGTAATTTATTATTGTATCTATTAGTACATTAGTAAGTATATAATATTAATATAATTATAAATAATTAATTTGTTGGAAAGACTATTTTCATTTTTATTACTTCCTTTTAGAAATCTTACAACATATTTGTGAAACTGATTACAATTTTATGTAACAATAATGATTAATTACAATTTTCCTTGAGAATGTTTCTTAAGTTAGAACTACATAATTCTAATTATTATTTTTGTTGATTTGAATTACTACATATATGTTGCAATTGCAACAATCATTCATTTCATATTCAGCAAACCGATAATTATGGTTAAGGAAAAATGGGTTAACACAATTTATTTTGTTAACAAAAAAACCTTTTTCTCTCTCTATGTACACACTCAGATATAGATATATATCTATATAGGGGTGGGTTCAAATGTGAACCACTTTTTGGTTGTGAACGTGAGAACAACCGAGAGCGGGACATGTGGCGGATGACTAGGCGCCACGTCAAGTCCACGGCGGATGACTAGGCGCCACGTCAAGTCCACGGCGGATGACTAGGCGCGATTCATGGGAGGGCATTGAATTAAAGAGGGGGACCACACTCAAAGCCGTCACGTGTCGCGCCCTCGGTTGTTCTCACGTTCACAACCAAAAAGTGGTTCACATTTGAAGTTTCCTCTATATATATATATTATGATGAATTATAAATCACCGTGATTTGGGTGATTGGAAAACTTGGTATATATAGAAAATTTTACAAAGGATAAATACAAACAAGATCATCTAATTTAGGCCTAGATAGTTACAGTTAAATAAAACAATATTTGTATGATTATCACAAAATCATTCCTTATCACCCCCCCCCCCCTCCGCAAGCAAAGCGTGGGATTAATGTCAATGCGGAGCTTGGACCGCAAGAATTCAAATGTTGGACGTGCCAAACTCTTGTTAAGATATCCGCTAGTTGAAGATGAGACGGAACAAACTGTGTATGGATTTTTATGGCCAAAACAAGTTCCCGAACAAAATGGTAGTCGATATCAATATGTTTGGTTTGTTTATGTGCAATTGGATTTTGGATAAGAAATAAAGCACCTGTATTATCACATAAAAGAAGCGGGGGATCTGATGGTAATGCCCGAATCTCAAGAAGTGAGTAACCCACATAAGTTTTGCGGCAGAATTAGCAAGGGCCCGATACTCAGATTCGCAGCTGGAACATGACACAGTGGGCTGCTTTTTAGCATTCCATGAAACTAAGTTTCCACCTAAGAAGATAGCATAACCATAAGTGGAGAGACGTGTGCCATCAGTTGGTCCCCAGTTAGCATCCGGGTAGCCAATAAGCGTAGGGTCATCTTGTCAAGTGAAATGACACCAAAATACATTGTCCCTTTAACATAACGTGGAATACGTTTGACCGCTAGAAAATGATCATCAGTAGGTGACTTAAGATATTGGCTAACGTGATTAACAGCATAGGACAAGTCGGGACACGTGATAGTCAGATATTGTAGCACACCTACCAGGGAACAGTAGAGTGTAGGATTATGAAACGCATGACCATCATTTGTCAAGGACTCCCCAGCAACCAAAGGTGTGGAAATGGGTTTAAAATCTAAGAGATTAGCCTGCGAAAGGATATCAGTGGCATACTTTGTTTGACATAAAAGATACCATTGTCAGTATGGGTGACCTCCAACCCAAGAAAGTAATTTAGGCGACCAAGATCCTTGATAGCAAACTCCTTATGTGCTTGAGAGATGAAATGACTAATTAGAGACGAGTCATTTCCGGTAAGTATAATGTTATCGACATACACAAGAAGATAGATAGTAGAGGAGTTGCGATGATAACGAAACAAGTATGGATCCGCACAACTGCATTGAAACCCCATGGTAAGAAGAAAATTACTAAATCGTTGAAACCACGCATGGGGAGCTTGCTTTAATCCATACAATGCCTTTTTAAGGCGGCAAACATGATGTGGAAATCGGGGATCGATGAAGCCAGGTGGTTGATCTATGAAGACTGTCTCTGCTAAAACTCCGTGAAGAAACGCATTTTTTACGTCTAACTGGTAAAGATGCAAGTTTCTTTGCACGACAAGAGAAAGAATGATACGAACCGTTGCGGCTTTGACCACCGGACTAAAGGTGTGAGAGAAATCAAAACCTGGAAGTTGAGAAAAACCTTGGGCAACGAGACGGGTCTTATAGCGATCGATAGTGCCATCCGAGTGATATTTGATTCGAAAAACCCATTTCGACCCAACTATGTTAGCTTGAGGAGGACGTGGAATGAGTTCCCATGTTTCGTTGATACGAAGGGCTTCGATTTTCTCATTCATGGCAGCAATCCATTCTGGATGTTTCGACGCTGATTTAAATCCTTTCGGCTCAACAACAGCAGTAAGGGCTGAAAGTAACTTAGCAGAGGCGATGTTGACAACATGTCTTGGCTTGAAAATACCAGCTTTGGCACGTGTTGTCATTGGGTGAGCTGCTAGAGGTGGTGCATCAGATGAAGGGACACGATCTGAAGTGAGATCAACAGGTTGTGTCGGGGCTGTTGAATGATCAGCAGGTGTTGGAATGGCAGCGGACATTGAGCTGTTGGAAGTTGTCGGAGAAGTAACGAGCACCGGAGATGGACTATCATTAACACATATACGACATGGGCTAGTTTCATCGACTTTATCCATATGTTGCGGCAAAGAGGCAACGGACACAGGAGGTTGAACCGAGCGCACTGGTTCAAAGAAAAATGACATATCCAAATCGGAAGAAAATGGCGTCGTCAAGTTATCAGATGATGGAAAGAGTTGCTGTAACACCTTAAAATCCACAACATTTAATCTAGGAAAAACATTTAAAATAAGCGGAAGCTTGTCAAAAGTCTCAACTTGATAAAGAATTTAGCCAAAACATTTGTTTAAGAAAAGAAGTAATCAAACATAACCGAGTCTAAGCTCATGCCCAAAACACGACATCCTTCGTCCCAATTAAACTAAAACATTAATAAAATGACAAGATAAGCATGTCCTCTTCCAAAACCATAATCCATTAACATGACTGACTGAGCTGCCACCTGCGGGATCATCACACGTGAGCCTTGCCCTTGCTAACCGATGTTGTACCTGACACTAAAAAGGTGGAATAACAACGGGTAAGCTTTCGCTTAGTGAGCACATATCTATACAAACATAATCATACATACATAACTGAGTGCATCGCAATCACATATCACATAACTTGATCCTTTGACACTGGTACCAGGCCGCTTAATCCATAACTTGATCCATTGTCCCCGAAGGAACGTATCTTCCCCAGGGGTATTGCTACCACCATAGGTACTATCATGCCTTGTTCCCGAAGGAATACATCTCCCCTAGGGGTAACGAGTACACCTAGGCATTAACATAACCATAGCAACACATAATCACATATGCATAACAATCACATAAGCATAACCACATTAATATAGATAGAGTACTCACCTGGTAGTAGCTCGGGTTACTCACACACGTGCTAGTATAGTGCTCAAAGCAAGTTACCTAGACATACACATGCAAGACATATCAACACATAGTTCGAAGTGAGTTCTAAGCTTAACCCGAACTATCTTAGCCATTTACCGAAGCTACAGTCATTCAATTACTACCAAACTTTGCCAAACACTAAGTTTTAATGTCCTAAATGGAAGCCCAAACAAAAGAACCCCAACTGAACCCGTTTTGGAAAAGTGCAAAAATCAAACAGACCTTCCCGAGGGTTTCATGTGGGTTGTAACCCGCATGAAACCCGCCGATTGGGCCTGATCGTCCCAGTTGGGGATTTCAGCCCCAAAAACGAGGGTTTTCAACCCAAATCACCAATTTCGACCAATTCCCTTCCAAACCAAGTTCCTACTTCAATCCCAAACATACTCTAACCATTATTAACATCAATTTTACACAAACAACATGAAACTTTGATCGATTGATCACAATTCACAAACCGAAACCAACATGACCTTTTAATTTCATCCTTAACACGCCAATTGATGACTTTATGATCATCATTCTACCATAACCCTAATTCACAATTCACTCCAACATAAGACCAATTGGCTACAAAATCACATAAAGTTCATACCTTTACAGAGCGGAATGCGATTACAAACGAAAACAATCCACTGCAAACCTCCAATTGGTGTTCCTTGTCTCCCTTCTCCCAAATCGCATTCTCTCTCTTTCTGGACGTCCCCAAAACTGACAAGGGAATTAAGGGGTTTCTCTCTTTCAATAGCCTATAACCCACCCCCTCTTCTTCCCAGAATAACACTTTGGTCCCTCAACTTCTACAATTACCATGAATTGAGTTAATTGGATGATCAACAACGTTAAACTTAACATTAGAAAATGGGGCGTTACAACTCTCCCCCACTTACCAGGATTTCGTCCTCGAAATCGCTTATGCTTGGAACAACTCCGGGTAGTTCCTCCGCATCTCTTCTTCAGGTTCCCAAGTCCAAGGTAACACTTTCTGAGGCACTTATCCCACCCGCTAAACTCTAAGTCTGACCGTCGATCTGTCCACTATTTCCCATCAAACATCATGATCTCTGAGAGTACAACTAACCTTGTACTCAAAACCTTCGTCACAAGCTTTTATTTCCAACTGGTAACTCTAACTTTACTCAACCTTCACTCTTAGACATATCCGACACTTTTCCACATCCCCTTTCACCTCTGGCCACTAGAAATTTGACCTTACGTCTCTGATACTGGAAACTATACATAGTCCCAACGACTTAAATGACTACAACCGTCGGTATCAACCGAACCACTTGACCCTTAGTTCCATCCTTCCTCGGATTCTCGTTCATATCTGCCTTTCGTTGTGACTACTTAAACATACCTACTAGCGAGGTTATCGCTGTCAACTTATCCGCCACCTTTAATTTGTAAAACATGTATTTAATAAAAACTTTTAAAAGCAAGCGGAAAAAATCATAAAACCCGATTAGACCAACATCGTCCCATCAAACGTTTAGAATTTCAAACATGTACAAATCAACATTTTTTATCAAGTATTGGTTTCACCCAGTTTATCAAAACGTAAATTTTAAGGAAACTATTTAAAATTTAGCGGAAACCTTGTTTAAAAGTCATAAAATAGTAAAACCAACATCCTTCCATAAAAATTTCACTAGTTAAAACATAAGACAAGACCAATCCTCTTTTGAAACATAAAAAAAAATGCATGTGCCAAACATCACTTAAAATCATTAGCATAAGTTTCTTTCGTCCTCTTACATAACAAGAATCCATGTAACCCTGTATTTGACGACTATGGTTCGATAATGTCCGCTTTGGAGATATAGGGCCTTAACCGGTCACCCCTACTCCCTCACGGTTACGTTTTGGAGTTGCCTAGTCCAGGTCACAACCCAAAACATGTCCACCACCACGTCGTTTTCTACAGGTTACAAGGATTCCGTAACGTAACCATCTCTACACATGCTACTGCCATCCGTTCCAAGAACGGAACTATTCATGCCGTTTCTCTAACGAGAACGATACTATCCCCCCTGACCCTTACGAGTACAAGGCTGTCCACATGCACACACAAAACATGCCATTCGCGTCTGACATAGTTATCTATCGTCTACTATCACATACGACCTATCACACAATCTAGTTCATTACATTATCTACTTACTTCCCATGCTACATCATAATACCACTAACCCGAGGTAAAAGTATCATACTAAACTGTCATATCCTCTACTTTCTCTGGTGAAGCCAACACTAATGCTTCACTTAACCAACTCCCCAAGGTTCCGAGTGCTACTGTCCTCTCTTGTTTCCACATAACATTCTTTGCGTAAGATTTCCAATACATCTCGTAAACGCTCCACATGTTCCTTCTTCGATCCAAATAGTTCAGTACATCGTTTAAGTATACGATCCCTGACCTATCCACATCTTCCTGCAGACCCGATTCATCAGGTCTATAAAAGCTGCTGGCGTGTTCGTCAACCCGAATGGCATTACAATGAACTCGAAATGCCCATAGCGAGTACGAAAGGCCGTCTTATGCACATATTCCTCTCTAGCTTTCAACTGGTGGTACCCTGAGCGAAGATCTATCTTTGAGAGCCATGTGGTTCCCTGAAGTTGATCAAAGAGATCGTCGATCCTCGGCAGCGGGTATCTACTCTTTATTGACAATCTCGCCGAATTCCTGATAGTCTATGAGCAGGATAGGGGTTCCTCATAGGAACGAATCAACCCCTCTTCCAACAGTTTCTCTAACTGTTTCAAAAGCTTTTGCGTCTCCGAATGTGCTAACCGGTACGGAGCTTTTGCTACCGGTGCCGCCCCCGGAACCAAGTCAACACGAAACTCCACTGGCCTCTCGGAAGGAATACCAGACAAGTCATCGAGAATACATCCGGATACTCCCTGAACACTGGCACATCTGCAACTGTCTTCTTCCTTTCCCCGTTGTGACTGTCGACCACAACCCGCCAAGAGACCATGTACTTCACGAAGAACATGCTTCCTAGCCTTAGCTAACGTGAACATTTCAGTAGTCTCTTTCTTCCTTCTCTCACTATGGTCAATTCTCCCCCACTTGGGTTCCGAATCACCATCTGCTAGTTCTCACAGTTAATGTGAGCTCCATTGCAATTCAACCAATCTACCCCAACACTATGCTAATTTCTCCCTTAGGGATGGGTATGAGATCGACACGGAATCTCACTACTCCCCAACTCTATCACACTTCCTTCGAACACGTCTCTAGCTATCACACTCTTTTCAACGACTATCTCTTGCAAAACCGTACACGTCACCTCCTTGACCTCAAACAACCAAATCCAAACAGTCCTTACTTGACCCTCGAAGCCTACGGGTGTAACCACCAGTGTAGGTAACACAAGGCTCAAACAAGGATCAATTTGGATAACAGGCTCGGTCTTTTTAGTCTCTGCATCCAAACATCTCAACAAATCAAGTCTACTGTATTCCTTTATTCCTTCATTCGCAACATGCTTCGAACAAAATTTCCGAACAAGTGAGCGGTTGCTCTAAAGACTTGTCGGTAGTCTCATTCATCCATTTAGTAATTCATATCTTCGCCACAATTTCACTGCATAACCCTTCCACCTCTCTCTAAGGTACACACCGTTCTCTAAAATATAGAAAACTCTTACCACATCACTAACCAATTCTGGCTTCAGTTTGGGTGATAACACCTGGATACACGCCCCCAAGCCTTGGAGGTATCACTCCTCTTTCTTGCCTTTCTAATTCCCGCTTTCTAATCCATGCTGGTTCATGCATCTGATGAATGTCAGTACATTTCGTCATTACCACAAATTCCTGCATCTCTACTTTAGTATCTTCGTGTAACGACACATCTTCTGTTTCTGAAATCCGCTGGGTGTTATCCACTGGATCCTTCTTTCCTTTGAAAATCGACGATTGTCATGCCGAGAATTTTCGTAACTAACTGCTCTAGCCTGATCGCCGGCTTATATGGTCATGTCTGCTTCTAACTGCTGCTAACCCCCTGGGTTACATCATGCTCCCAACGCTCGAAAGGCCAGGAAGTAACTCATGGAGAACTCCTCTGCCTCACATGCTACACTCTCTAACCCTTATCGGTAATTCAAGACAGTCGTCATAATTCCCAACATAACGAAGACACCTTGTCTACATCCCATACTAATCCCAATATCATCACACTTAAAAGATGACACTTTCCTTCTCACCTTGACTACAACTATTCGGATCAACGACTCTCGTTATACTTTTCCTTTCATCAAATGCTACTGAGTGGTCTATTCTTACTGATTCAATTAACATGCTACTTTAACACCACTCTACTTTTTGTCCCATGCCATCTACTAGCTTAGGTCAATGACCTTAGCTTCCAATTCTCTCCTCATCACATGCCTCTCAGGGGTCTAACCACTTACCTTACGGACACTCATGAAGGTCCTATCATGCTACTACCCCATCCCGACAATCCAGTAGGTTCATAGAACTCCTTGTAACCATGTCAATTCCCTGATATGCACAATGTATTTGCAATGATACGGGCCCTTGTATCACTATAAATACATCCTACATATCTAGCCTCGACACCATCACAAAGATCCTAATTCCGACTAGTTGTCCCATACATAACCTTTACACTAGAGCTTAACAGCTCACCTACCATTCAATCACATAAAACATGCATCATGCTCTTCTACTCGTAACCACATAACCATAAGTCTACACAAAGGCACAACATGTATGTCTACCATTCCATAGTTTCTATTCATCATAATAACACATTCTAAACCACTTAACATTAAGAACTCATACTCGTTCATTTCTCCATAACTATCATAGTGATACCTGCTCCCTAAGTCCTTTATATAGGACCTCATGCTTTATAACAATATACATAACTCATTATCATGCCCATACATAACATAGCCTCATGCATATATTCGTATCATAACATACATAACATATCAAGTCGACATGACTTATCATTATCAACAAAGTAACATGCTTTTCTTATCCAAGTATAGTGTTCTCACCTCACGTTGATGTCCCGGTCCGCAGCTCAGTCTCTTATCCCTTTCTTATCCAACTCCAAATTTTGAAAATTCTTAGTTAGAAAACAAGAACACTTGGTTTAAGTTCAAACACTCACTACCGGTGAATGCCTGAATCCCTTAAACCAGGGCTCTGATACCAATTGTAACACCTTAAAATCCACAACATTTAATCTAGGAAAAACATTTAAAATAAGCGGAAGCTTGTCAAAAGTCTCAACTTGATAAAGAATTTAGCCAAAACATTTGTTTAAGAAAAGAAGTAATCAAACATAACCGAGTCTAAGCTCATGCCCAAAACACGACATCCTTCGTCCCAATTAAACTAAAACATTAATAAAATGACAAGATAAGCATGTCCTCTTCCAAAACCATAATCCATTAACATGACTGACTGAGCTGCCACCTGCGGGATCATCACACGTGAGCCTTGCCCTTGCTAACCGATGTTGTACCTGACACTAAAAAGGTGGAATAACAACGGGTAAGCTTTCGCTTAGTGAGCACATATCTATACAAACATAATCATACATACATAACTGAGTGCATCGCAATCACATATCACATAACTTGATCCTTTGACACTGGTACCAGGCCGCTTAATCCATAACTTGATCCATTGTCCCCGAAGGAACGTATCTTCCCCAGGGGTATTGCTACCACCATAGGTACTATCATGCCTTGTTCCCGAAGGAATACATCTCCCCTAGGGGTAACGAGTACACCTAGGCATTAACATAACCATAGCAACACATAATCACATATGCATAACAATCACATAAGCATAACCACATTAATATAGATAGAGTACTCACCTGGTAGTAGCTCGGGTTACTCACACACGTGCTAGTATAGTGCTCAAAGCAAGTTACCTAGACATACACATGCAAGACATATCAACACATAGTTCGAAGTGAGTTCTAAGCTTAACCCGAACTATCTTAGCCATTTACCGAAGCTACACTCATTCAATTACTACCAAACTTTGCCAAACACTAAGTTTTAACGTCCTAAATGGAAGCCCAAACAAAAGAACCCCAACTGAACCCGTTTTGGAAAAGTGCAAAAATCAAACAGACCTTCCCGAGGGTTTCATGTGGGTTGTAACCCGCATGAAACCCGCCGATTGGGCCTGATCGTCCCAGTTGGGGATTTCAGCCCCAAAAACGAGGGTTTTCAACCCAAATCACCAATTTCGACCAATTCCCTTCCAAACCAAGTTCCTACTTCAATCCCAAACATACTCTAACCATTATTAACATCAATTTTACACAAACAACATGAAACTTTGATCGATTGATCACAATTCACAAACCGAAACCAACATGACCTTTTAATTTCATCCTTAACACGCCAATTGATGACTTTATGATCATCATTCTACCATAACCCTAATTCACAATTCACTCCAACATAAGACCAATTGGCTACAAAATCACATAAAGTTCATACCTTTACAGAGCGGAATGCGATTACAAACGAAAACAATCCACTGCAAACCTCCAATTGGTGTTCCTTGTCTCCCTTCTCCCAAATCGCCTTCTCTCTCTTTCTGGACGTCCCCAAAACTGACAAGGGAATTAAGGGGTTTCTCTCTTTCAATAGCCTATAACCCACCCCCTCTTCTTCCCAGAATAACACTTTGGTCCCTCAACTTCTACAATTACCATGAATTGAGTTAATTGGATGATCAACAACGTTAAACTTAACATTAGAAAACGGGGCGTTACAACTCTCCCCCACTTACCAGGATTTCGTCCTCGAAATCGCTTATGCTTGGAACAACTCCGGGTAGTTCCTCCGCATCTCTTCTTCAGGTTCCCAAGTCCAAGGTAACACTTTCTGAGGCACTTATCCCACCCGCTAAACTCTAAGTCTGACCGTCGATCTGTCCACTATTTCCCATCAAACATCATGATCTCTGAGAGTACAACTAACCTTGTACTCAAAACCTTCGTCACAAGCTTTTATTTCCAACTGGTAACTCTAACTTTACTCAACCTTCACTCTTAGACATATCCGACACTTTTCCACATCCCCTTTCAACTCTGGCCACTAGAAATTTGACCTTACGTCTCTGATACTGGAAACTATACATAGTCCCAACGACTTAAATGACTACAACCGTCGGTATCAACCGAACCACTTGACCCTTAGTTCCATCCTTCCTCGGATTCTCGTTCATATCTGCCTTTCGTTGTGACTACATAAACATACCTACTAGCGAGGTTATCGCTGTCAACTTATCCGCCACCTTTAATTTGTAAAACATGTATTTAATAAAAACTTTTAAAAGCAAGCGGAAAAAATCATAAAACCCGATTAGACCAACATCGTCCCATCAAACGTTTAGAATTTCAAACATGTACAAAAATCAACATTTTTTATCAAGTATTGGTTTCACCCATTTTTTCAAAACGTAAATTTTAAGGAAACTATTTAAAATTTAGCGGAAACCTTGTTTAAAAGTCATAAAATAGTAAAACCAACATCCTTCCATAAAAATTTCACTAGTTAAAACATAAGACAAGACCAATCCTCTTTTGAAACATAAAAAAAAAATGCATGTGCCAAACATCACTTAAAATCATTAGCATAAGTTTCTTTCGTCCTCTTACATAACAAGAATCCATGTAACCCTGTATTTGACGACTATGGTTCGATAATGTCCGCTTTGGAGATATAGGGCCTTAACCGGTCACCCCTACTCCCTCACGGTTACGTTTTGGAGTTGCCTAGTCCAGGTCACAACCCAAAACACGTCCACCACCACGTCGTTTTCTACAGGTTACAAGGATTCCGTAACGTAACCATCTCTACACATGCTACTGCCATCCGTTCCAAGAACGGAACTATTCATGCCGTTTCTCTAACGAGAACGATACTATCCCCCCTGACCCTTACGAGTACAAGGCTGTCCACATGCACACACAAAACATGCCATTCGCGTCTGACATAGTTATCTATCGTCTACTATCACATACGACCTATCACACAATCTAGTTCTTTACATTATCTACTTACTTCCCATGCTACATCATAATACCACTAACCCGAGGTAAAAGTATCATACTAAACTGTCATATCCTCTACTTTCTCTGGTGAAGCCAACACTAATGCTTCACTTAACCAACTCCCCAAGGTTCCGAGTGCTGCTGTCCTCTCTTGTTTCCACATAACATTCTTTGCGTAAGATTTCCAATACATCTCGTAAACGCTCCACATGTTCCTTCTTCGATCCAAATAGTTCAGTACATCGTTTAAGTATACGATCCCTGACCTATCCACATCTTCCTGCAGACCCGATTCATCAGGTCTATAAAAGCTGCTGGCGTGTTCGTCAACCCGAATGGCATTACAATGAACTCGAAATGCCCATAGCGAGTACGAAAGGCCGTCTTATGCACATATTCCTCTCTAGCTTTCAACTGGTGGTACCCTGAGCGAAGATCTATCTTTGAGAGCCATGTGGTTCCCTGAAGTTGATCAAAGAGATCGTTGATCCTCGGCAGCGGGTATCTACTCTTTATTGACAATCTCGCCGAATTCCTGATAGTCTATGAGCAGGATAGGGGTTCCTCATAGGAACGAATCAACCCCTCTTCCAACAGTTTCTCTAACTGTTTCAAAAGCTTTTGCGTCTCCGAATGTGCTAACCGGTACGGAGCTTTTGCTACCGGTGCCGCCCCCGGAACCAAGTCAACACGAAACTCCACTGGCCTCTCGGAAGGAATACCAGACAAGTCATCGAGAATACATCCGGATACTCCCTGAACACTGGCACATCTGCAACTGTCTTCTTCCTTTCCCCGTTGTGACTGTCGACCACAACCCGCCAAGAGACCATGTACTTCACGAAGAACATGCTTCCTAGCCTTAGCTAACGTGAACATTTCAGTAGTCTCTTTCTTCCTTCTCTCACTATGGTCAATTCTCCCCCACTTGGGTTCCGAATCACCATCTGCTGGTTCTCACAGTTAATGTGAGCTCCATTGCAATTCAACCAATCTACCCCAACACTATGCTAATTTCTCCCTTAGGGATGGGTATGAGATCGACACGGAATCTCACTACTCCCCAACTCTATCACACTTCCTTCGAACACGTCTCTAGCTATCACACTCTTTTCAACGACTATCTCTTGCAAAACCGTACACGTCACCTCCTTGACCTCAAACAACCAAATCCAAACAGTCCTTACTTGACCCTCGAAGCCTACGGGTGTAACCACCAGTGTACGAAACACAAGGCTCAAACAAGGATCAATTTGGATAACAGGCTCGGTCTTTTTAGTCTCTGCATCCAAACATCTCAACAAATCAAGTCTACTGTATTCCTTTATTCCTTCATTCGCAACATGCTTCGAACAAAATTTCCGAACAAGTGAGCGGTTGCTCTAAAGACTTGTCGGTAGTCTCATTCATCCATTTAGTAATTCATATCTTCGCCACAATTTCACTGCCTAACCCTTCCACCTCTCTCTAAGGTACACACCGTTCTCTAAAATATAGAAAACTCTTACCACATCACTAACCAATTCTGGCTTCAGTTTGGGTGATAACACCTGGATACACGCCCCCAAGCCTTGGAGGTATCACTCCTCTTTCTTGCCTTTCTAATTCTCGCTTTCTAATCCATGCTGGTTCATGCATCTGATGAATGTCAGTACATTTCGTCATTACCACAAATTCCTGCATCTCTGTTTCAGTATCTTCGTGTAACGACACAACTTCTGTTTCTGAAATCCGCTGGGTGTTATCCACTGGATCCTTCTTTCCTTTGAAAATCGACGATTGTCATGCCGAGAATTTTCGTAACTAACTGCTCTAGCCTGATCGCCGGCTTATATGGTCATGTCTGCTTCTAACTGCTGCTAACCCCCTGGGTTACATCATGCTCCCAACGCTCGAAAGGCCAGGAAGTAACTCATGGAGAACTCCTCTGCCTCACATGCTACACTCTCTAACCCTTATCGGTAATTCAAGACAGTCGTCATAATTCCCAACATAACGAAGACACCTTGTCTACATCCCATACTAATCCCAATATCATCACACTTAAAAGATGACACTTTCCTTCTCACCTTGACTACAACTATTCGGATCAACGACTCTCGTTATACTTTTCCTTTCATCAAATGCTACTGAGTGGTCTATTCTTACTGGTTCAATTAACATGCTACTTTAACACCACTCTACTTTTTGTCCCATGCCATCTACTAGCTTAGGTCAATGACCTTAGCTTCCAATTCTCTCCTCATCACATGCCTCTCAGGGGTCTAACCACTTACCTTACGGACACTCATGAAGGTCCTATCATGCTACTACCCCATCCCGACAATCCAGTAGGTTCATAGAACTCCTTGTAACCATGTCAATTCCCTGATATGCACAATGTATTTGCAATGATACGGGCCCTTGTATCACTATAAATACATCCTACATATCTAGCCTCGACACCATCACAAAGATCCTAATTCCGACTAGTTGTCCCATACATAACCTTTACACTAGAGCTTAACAGCTCACCTACCATTCAATCACATAAAACATGCATCATGCTCTTCTACTCGTAACCACATAACCATAAGTCTACACAAAGGCACAACATGTATGTCTACCATTCCATAGTTTCTATTCATCATAATAACACATTCTAAACCACTTAACATTAAGAACTCATACTCGTTCATTTCTCCACAACTATCATAGTGATACCTGCTCCCTAAGTCCTTTATATAGGACCTCATGCTTTATAACAATATACATAACTCATTATCATGCCCATACATAACATAGCCTCATGCATATATTCGTATCATAACATACATAACATATCAAGTCGACATGGCTTATCATTATCAACAAAGTAACATGCTTTTCTTATCCAAGTATAGTGTTCTCACCTCACGTTGATGTCCCGGTCCGCAGCTCAGTCTCTTATCCCTTTCTTACCCAACTCCAAATTTTGAAAATTCTTAGTTAGAAAACAAGAACACTTGGTTTAAGTTCAAACACTCACTACCGGTGAATGCCTGAATCCCTTAAACCAGGGCTCTGATACCAATTGTAACACCTTAAAATCCACAACATTTAATCTAGGAAAAACATTTAAAATAAGCGGAAGCTTGTCAAAAGTCTCAACTTGATAAAGAATTTAGCCAAAACATTTGTTTAAGAAAAGAAGTAATCAAACATAACCGAGTCTAAGCTCATGCCCAAAACCCGACATCCTTCGTCCCAATTAAACTAAAACATTAATAAAATGACAAGATAAGCATGTCCTCTTCCAAAACCATAATCCATTAACATGACTGACTGAGCTGCCACCTGCGGGATCATCACACGTGAGCCTTGCCCTTGCTAACCGATGTTGTACCTGACACTAAAAAGGTGGAATAACAACGGGTAAGCTTTCGCTTAGTGAGCACATATCTATACAAACATAATCATACATACATAACTGAGTGCATCGCAATCACATATCACATAACTTGATCCTTTGACACTGGTACCAGGCCGCTTAATCCATAACTTGATCCATTGTCCCAGAAGGAACGTATCTTCCCCAGGGGTATTGCTACCACCATAGGTACTATCATGCCTTGTTCCCGAAGGAATACATCTCCCCTAGGGGTAACGAGTACACCTAGGCATTAACATAACCATAGCAACACATAATCACATATGCATAACAATCACATAAGCATAACCACATTAATATAGATAGAGTACTCACCTGGTAGTAGCTCGGGTTACTCACACACGTGCTAGTATAGTGCTCAAAGCAAGTTACCTAGACATACACATGCAAGACATATCAAAACATAGTTCGAAGTGAGTTCTAAGCTTAACCCGAACTATCTTAGCCATTTACCGAAGCTACACTCATTCAATTACTACCAAACTTTGCCAAACACTAAGTTTTAATGTCCTAAATGGAAGCCCAAACAAAAGAACCCCAACTGAACCCGTTTTGGAAAAGTGCAAAAATCAAATAGACCTTCCCGAGGGTTTCATGTGGGTTGTAACCCGCATGAAACCCGCCGATTGGGCCTGATCGTCCCAGTTGGGGATTTCAGCCCCAAAAACGAGGGTTTTCAACCCAAATCACCAATTTCGACCAATTCCCTTCCAAACCAAGTTCCTACTTCAATCCCAAACATACTCTAACCATTATTAACATCAATTTTACACAAACAACATGAAACTTTGATCGATTGATCACAATTCACAAAACGAAACCAACATGACCTTTTAATTTCATCCTTAACACGCCAATTGATGACCTTATGATCATCATTCTACCATAACCCTAATTCACAATTCACTCCAACATAAGACCAATTGGCTACAAAATCACATAAAGTTCATACCTTTACAGAGCGGAATGCGATTACAAACGAAAACAATCCACTGCAAACCTCCAATTGGTGTTCCTTGTCTCCCTTCTCCCAAATCGCATTCTCTCTCTTTCTGGACGTCCCCAAAACTGACAAGGGAATTAAGGGGTTTCTCTCTTTCAATAGCCTATAACCCACCCCCTCTTCTTCCCAGAATAACACTTTGGTCCCTCAACTTCTACAATTACCATGAATTGAGTTAATTGGATGATCAACAACGTTAAACTTAACATTAGAAAACGGGGCGTTACAGTTGCTCATCAAATTGAGCATGCCATGTAATAAAAACACAAGAAGTAATAGGATCATAGCATCGAAAACCTTAGTGAATACCACTATAACCCATGAAAATGCACGCTTTGCTTCTCGGCGAAAGTGTGGTGGACACCCAAAAGTCTTGAACATGGCATAGTTGGGAATTGTGTTGTAGACGAGCTCATACGGTGACCTAATATTCAACAAGGATGTTGTCAAGCGATTAATAATGTAAGCGGGTGTAGAGAAGGCATCTAATAAAAAATGAGATGGGATGTGGGCTTGAAACATCATAGAAAGCCCAGTATCGATTATATGTCGATGTTTGCGCTCGGCTCGCCCATTTTGTTCTGGAGTGTAGGGACAAGAAAGGCGATGATGAATACCATGTCGAGCAAAAAAAATCTTTAACACGTGCATTGGTAAACTCTGTACCACCATCAGATTGAAAAACTTTCATTGATGAAAAAATTGGTTAGAGACAAATGTATGAAATTGCACCAAAATGGCAAAAAATTCCGACTTTGCACATAAAGGATATAACCAAGTGAAACGAGAAAAATCATTCACAAATATGACGTAATAACGAAAGCCATCGGGAGTGCAAGTAGGAGCCGGTCCCCATAAATCACAATGAATAAAGTGTAACAATTTACTAGAACGTTTCTCATTCAATGTAAAATAAGACCGTTTGTTTTTTGCTAATTGACAAGAAGAACGAAGTTGTGGTTTTGGCAACAAAGATGTGACAGATAAACGTCCCAATTTATTCAGTAAACTAATAACATTGGAATGAACATGGCCTAAACGAGAGTGTCGTAACTCAAAAGAGGCCTTCAAAACTTAAGAGAGGAAAGTAGCAACCAAAGCCAGATGACCCTTTTCCAAAATATAGAGACCATTATCACATCTACCGCGAGCCAGCACCTCCTTTGTTGCCTAGTTCTGAATAGAGAATGAGTCATCAGTTAAGTGAACATCAACTCGATAATCAGACGTAAGTTTACTAACGGAAAGTAAGTTCTTAGTAATACGAGGCACCACCAAGACATCTAAGAGATGGATGTTATTGGATAACTGACAATTACCGGTATGGAAATAGGGAGATAGTCACCATTACCAACAATGACTTCAATGTTTACCCGAAAAAGGCTCAAAAGCATCCAGTTGGGAAGTGCCAGACATCATATGAGCAGAAGCCCGGTGACAGCAAACCAATCAGAGTTGAGTTCTGACGAGAGGTTGCACTTAGCATGAAAGGCTTGCGCTATGTTGGCAGATGGCATGTTTGTGTTGCGAAAATATGATTTCACAAATCATTTTTCGCAACGATCTTCAAAGTGGCCATCTTAACCGCATAGTTGACACTTTGGGTTGTGTGGACGACGCCACACGCCCACGGTATAAATGGCTACGACCACCGCCACGGGAGGAGTAACCACGACCACTGCCACGTGACGAGGTGGCAATGAAAGCAACTAGTGTAGGACGAGGAGGCATTTGAGATTGATGGAACAACTCGAAGCTTTGCGATTGGTGAATGAGATCACAAAATATAGGCTTTGGAATTAAATCCAAACATCAGAGAAACTAATGAATTGAGGACCAAGACCTCAAAGAAACCAGTGCGTTTTGTCAGATTTATCAACTGGTCGACCAATCGCAGCAAGTTGATCACATAGTAGCTTAAATTTACGGCTGTATTCTCTCACAGAAAGAGTTCCCTTGGTCATGCAGTTGGTGAGTGCGAGATTCAAAATTATAACTGAAAGCAGCTTCGAGACCAAGTGATAACTCCAAAATTATACATATTACTCGCATCAGTTCCCCACTTTTGTTTGTATTTTGAGAATATTTTTGATACTGTTTGACTTAAAAATGTGTAAATCCTAATTTTATAGGTTTTGGAGGTGCTTGAGCGTAAAAGTATAAAAAGAGGGTGAAAAGCGTCAAAAAGGAGACTTCTGTGCAAGCTTTGGAAATTCAGACTTTTCTTGGCTCCTAAGACTGTTTTCTTGCTCTCTAAGATGGATAACATCCTCCAAAAGACGGATCTTCAGTAGATAAGGCAAGAGAATATTCTGGAAGATCTCGGAAGCTGGTTTTAACACTGCTCGCGCCGCGAAGGGAATTACTCGTGCCGCGAGGCACCCACTCGCGCCGCGAAGGAAGAGCTCGCGCCGCGAAGCTCGATTTTTCTCTCAAAAGCTTCCAGAAGATTAGGGTTTGGTTCATTGAGTGTTTCGCTCCGCGAAGATGCCGTTTCGTGAACGCGAAAACGGGTCTGACGGGGTTTTATAAATACAGTCTTTGGGTCATTTAGTTGGAGCATTCAGAATTCAATTCATTCACCAGCACAAAGATAATTAGATTAGGGTAGATGGGAGCCGCTTAGGGTTTCCAACCCGAGAAGATGGAGGCTCAATGATCGACTACGGAGGAGATTCGAGGGAATGCTGCAACAAATCTACCGGTCTTTAGTTGGTTTGTTTTTGCATTTATGATCAGTGTGTCTATGTACTGATTCCTTTTGTGTTTTTATTATGGTTTGAATACTTTGGATATTTGTTTTATTAAGTAGATGAATGGTTTGTTGAATGTTTATCTTTGATTCCAGTTTGATTCGTATTGTATGGTATTTGAACTCGTTGGTTGGGTGTATCTGTTTGACCAAGATAGATAGACTCCGATAGGTTAATCAACCTTTCTTGACCTTCCCTTCGGAATCCGGAGAGTTGTGTTAGGTGGTAGCTCGGACCGAGAGCAGCCAGATATTAGAATACCGTGCAATAGAGATAGGATTGGGTAGCTGATACTAGATTGCCTGACAAACAGTCTATGTATTGGGACTAGGTAGACCAGCCTGGTTTATAATCTTAGATATTCATGCTTGGGTGCTATGTGCTTAAATTCTGACAACAATCATTAATCTATGTCTTATGAAAGTAAACCATAATGAATTCAGTTATCTCCAATGTGTGTCTGTTCATCAGTTTTCCACTTCCTGGTTACGTTTATTTATTATTTGTCTTTTATCTTTTAAAATACTTTTTCAAAAGTAAAAACCCCAAATTTCCAGATTAACTGATTAATTCTTTAGTTGACATCTAGCTTAACCGTTCCCAGTGGTAAGAACGATACCTGGACTTTCCTACACTATATTACTCACGATCAGGTACGCTTGCCTGTGAATGTGGTAAGAAAGTGGCTAGGCATTAGAGGTTAAAACTTGTTTCGCTTTTTATATACAATAATTACCGCATCAAGTTTTTGGCGTCGTTGCCGGGGAATGGTTGCTTAGGTGAAAACTGAAGTTTAGTTAGTTAATCGATCCTTGATTGGGAATTTATTCCTGATTAAGTTATTTGCTTTCTAGTTTAGTTTTTAATTTTTAATTTTCCTTTTTATATTTTTCGTGCTACGCCGGGTATTTGTTTTGTTTTGCAGATATGGATCCAAGACTCAAGTGCATTGAAGAAAATTGACGAGCGTACGGGATCATATGATCACCTTCCTTGGGAAGAAAAATTTTGTAGGGTGATAAAGGACTTGGAACAATTGGTTCAATTCAGCAGACAGCTAAAGGAAGCTCCAACGGATGATCATGTCATCCAATTTGTTGATGAGGTAAGTCCACCATGGTCTGATTCTGACGATTCTGACGAGGAGTTTTCATGGCAGGATAATGCAACCGAAGAATACCTTGATGATGACTGCCTAGATGAACTCAGAGTTTTACTGCATGATGATCTATCCGAAGAATCCTCGCCGGACAAATCTTCTCTTCAACAAAAGGTAAGTCAACCATTTGTTAAATCCGATGATTCTAACAGTTCTTTAATTTTACAGGATGAAACAATGGATGAACAATCGGATGACGAATTCTGGGAAGACTTTGAGCAAGAGGGATATGAGGAACAAACTCCAAAAGAATATTTATCCCCCATTCAGCCAAAGGTAAAGTCCCCAATATCTGAGTGTGATGATACTAACAATAAGCCTTTGTGTTGTCAGGTTAATCCACACGTAAGTCAGTACGAAGATCCTTTTTGGGAAGCCAGTTGCCAAAAGCAATTGGATGAACCAACACGCATAATGGAGTATCTAAAGGATCTGTTTCCAAAGATACGAAACCTGTACACTCATTTTGCAAAGAAACAGAACACAAACCGGAGCGATAAGTGGTGCGCAACTCTACCTGGTGGATCACAGAAAGGTAAATCGGTAAGCCCAGGTATGTACCACTATTACCACCCTAGCTTAATTGCAAGTGAAGGTGTTTTGTTTCAAACGAGGTTGCTTAAACCCGGAGTCAGGCTCGAGACTCATGACAAAAACAATCGCTTCTCGGGAGGCAACCCGTGTTTTGTCGTTTTCCAATTTTTCTTTTAGTTTTAGTTAAGTTTGAGTCAGTAGAGTCAAAGGGAGTCAACCAAATCAATTTTTGAGGGAAAATTTTTTTCGAACTTGGACAGAAAGTACTTCACTTTCGCGAAGTTTTAAGTTTCGCGCCGCGAGAAGAGTGCAGGGACCAAAATTGAAATTTTTGAAAAGTGGGTCTTCGCGCCGCGAGCGTGAGCTTCGCACCGCGAGCCTCGAAATACCTGTCCCGTGCCCTTTTTAATCCCTCGCGCTGCGAAGGAAATCGCTCGCGCCGCGAGCGTGTGACAGAACCCGTTTTTAAAACGCGAAATCTAGGGTTTTTGTCACTTCTTTCTCACTCTTAGCGCCGCGAAACAGCTTCTCTACCTGCGATTTTCGATTTCTTTCATCTCTTAGGTCCAAATTTCTTCAAATCCATGGCTCCAAAGGTAATCTCTCCTCTTCTCCTTCTCCAATTTCATATTTTAAGGTTGCATCCATGGTGGTTTTCCCCCAATTTGAGCTTTTTATGTGAATTGTGTTATGGGTGGGGGAAACCAAATTGTGTGCTTAATTGTTGCATGTTTTAGGACGTTAAACTTACTAGCATGCTTGATTTGATGAATTTCCATGGATTAGTTGTTGATGAACTCCATTGTTGAAACTTTAATGGTGGTTCTTCCCCAATTTGGTTTTTACATGAAATTGTTTGCGTGATTGTTGGGGAAAACCATCTCTTGTGCTTAAAAGTTGAATCTTGTTGCTCGATTTCATGTTTTTAGCTACGATGTCATCTTCCTCGTTGGTACATTGACCGTTTTTCAAGCATCCAAGCACAAACAAAATTTTTTCTAAATAAACAAGTTTTAAAAGAGGGTGCTTGAAGTTCATTTTACCATCTAAGCAAGTTTTTGGTATTTTTGGTACAAATTGTTTTTGAAAAAAAAAAACTAGATGCAAAATTTTTAAGTGTGGGAACCCACTTTGCGAAAAACCTTAAAGTTTACATATTTTTGAAAAAGGGTTCTTGTCACTTTAGTTTTTATAAAGAATTATGGTCAATTATTAAACGGGAAGGTGCAATCTATCGTTTTGGCGAAAAGCATGAATCTTTGGTTTTTGGAAGTGTTCGTTGTGATTTCTTGAATTGTTGTCTTGGTTTGTTTTGAAACTTTATCGTTCCACTTTTTGGTGTTTTGACCGTAAATATTTTTATATAAAAAAATCTTGTAGTTTTTCACCTCGTTTTAAAAACTCAAGTTTTTGGCGTCGTTTTATGTTATTTTTAAAACGCCAAATTTTGCAAGATTCTAAGTGTGGGAACCCCGAATCAAATAGGGAATTATTTTTAAAAATGGGTTCCCATCGGTTTTCAAAGTGGAAAAATACGGTCAAACGCTAAGTGTGGGAAGATTGGGTTATTCTTTTTGGCAACTATTCTTGGAAGTGTATGTTCTTGATACGTGCTTATATAGCGTTTTCATCTTGCACTAAGTAATTGAACGCACTTTTATCAAATTGTTTCGGCGAGTTATGTTTTCGGCCAATTTTTGCATAACTTGCTAAAACGTTTGATGTTATCCTTTTTGCTTAATTTTATATTTTGTAAGGAGATAGATTAAATTCTAAGTGTGGGAACCTATTTGGTCAAAATTCTTGGCTTTTAAAATTTTTGTAGGTTCTCATCTCGTTAGTAATTTAATAAAGTGTGGTCAATAACTAAGTGTGGGAAGGATACCTTCATTTCTATCAAGTATGTGCATTAACTTTCTGATATGTGTTCTTGTAGCGTCACCGAATGAACCTTCGGACTGCATCAGGCGAGCACGAGTTCCTACACTTCGGGCCGCATCCGCAGCACGACCGGGAAGAGCTGACCAAGGAACTTGAGGCGATTAATGATCGCCACATTGAGATTGGTCGGACGTTGGATTGGGGTTTTCTGCAAGGTATCCAGGCAGCAGGACTGATGCGGTAATTATTGTATATAAAAAGCGAAACAAGTTTTAACCTCTAATGCCTAGCCACTGTCTTACCACATTCACAGGAAAGCGTACCAGATCGTGAGTAATATAGTGTAGGAAAGTCCAGGTATCGTATCTACCACTGGGAACGGTCAAGTTTACGTAGACTATTAATCTTGACTAGTTTAATTAACCTAAAGCTTTGGGGGGGTTTATGAAAAAGGTTTAATTATATAAAAACCAAACTGAATTAACTAAGACACTAAGAAAGCAAATAAAAGATGGATTAAAACTATAAGAATGAAAACAGTAGTACTTATCATGGTATAGTGATTCCCCAAGTGGATGATTTAAACAGGCCAAAGGTTTGGTTGTTTTGGTTATTGTAGGAATTTAAGTCTGGGACACCCTAGCATGTGATTATTATGGCTGTCAACTAGGTTTTTGGTCCTCCTAGTCCTAATACATAGACTGTTTGTCAAGCAATCTAATACCAGTCACCCAATCCTATTTCTATTGCACAGTATTCTACTACATGGTCGCTCTCGGTCCGAGTAACCACCTAACACAACTCTCCGGGTTACGAAGGGAAGGTCAAGAAAGGTTGATTAACCTATCGGAGTCTATCTATCTTGGTCCAACAGATACACCCAACCAACGAGTTCAAATAACCAAACAATATGAATCAGATCGGAACCATAACATACATTCAATGAACCAAAAACAAACCAATAAACATTAAATCATAAAATCATCATCCACAAGGTTCATCAACCACAATAAGTACCACTACTAAAAACTACTCACTAATCATAACAGAAACAGAAAATACGAGAGTAGAAACAAACATTATACCGACAGTACAACGACGGATGATCGAGAATCGAACCCCGCAGCGTATCGGCACAATAATCCTCTATTCCTCTAACACTAAAGAACTCAGAACTACACAAAAATTTGACTCCATGAAAACTGAAGGAGGAGGCCAGTATTTAAAAGGAGAGACTCAGAGCCCGTTTCGCGATCGCCAAACGGCATCCTCGCGGCGCGAAACACTTAGGTCAAACCCTGGATTTCAACTTTGACGAAATTGGCGGCACCAGACTTGAAACTTCGCGAACGCTAAATGGCTACTGGATTGAGTTTGTGCAATTTTCACGTTTTCTCGCCTTTTTCTGTACTTTTCCGTTCCACGGCCTCCAAAACCTATAAAGGAAGAATAAGTCCCAAGTGTGAGTAAATAGACCAGAAATGGGTGAGAAATGGGGTTAATTCATTCAATTAAGCATAACCAAAACATGTATAATTTTGGTGTTATCAAAATCCCCACACTTAAGATTTGATTGTCCTCAATCAAAAGACTGAAAGATAAGAAAAATAACGCCAAAATTATCTCTACCCAAGATCATTCAAGAGAACAAAGAATACTCACACAATCGAACGCAAGAACAAGACACATCAAGCAATTGGATACCAAGATCAACCTTTTACCCTCACATAATATGAATGACAATTTAAAGTGTATCTCTCGGGGGTAAAAGTGTATATATGATAAGTGATCATACCAATACTCGACTAATTCCCGCATGCATAAGCTTGTCACCAAATCTAATCTCCACCACTGAGAAGTTGTCAACCGTCAAGAGGACTTTAGGGTTGTAATGTTAGGCTAAGTGTTAAGGGTAGGATAAAGGATATATAAGTGACTAAGGGTTGTAGCAAAAAACTGAAAACTAATCAGTTCAAGATCCAAATTAATCATCTGACTTTTGAGATTTTTAAAGCTCGGGATTTCTATCACTTTCACTTTTATATCAGCCTAAGCATATTGTTTATTTGTGGCTTCGATATTTTTCTTTTCTTTTTTTTTCAGCACATCGACTCTTTTGATTTTGCATTTTTTCGATAATGAGTCGTTTTCTCTTTTACTATCTTTCTCTTTTTTCTTTTCTTTTCTTTTCTTTTCTTTTCTTTTTCAAGCTACATATTTTTGGCCAAAAGATGGATAAAAGAATGAATGGCTAAAGGATAAATTATATTGGGTAAAGAAACGAAAAGGCTGAGGCTCAAAAGGGTTACAAGGGATAAAGTACTAAAAGTGAGTACTTTCAAAAATTCGGCTAGGCAAATTAAATAACCTTAAGATGAGGTTATCTAACGAAAGCTAAAGGGTTAGAAACGAAGGCCTCTATCAGTGCAATGGTGATAAATACTTCTCTTATGTGGTCTCGACAAGCATTCAAATGACAAGTTCTACCTTGGGTCAAAGTCGGTATTCCTCACGAAATGAATAAACAATTAGGCTCAAACTCTCAAAGGAATTGGGTGAGGCACTCATGGTAATTGGTATTCCAAGGCATCCTTTTACTCAACTAATCTCATTCAGTGTTCTCTACACAAGCAACTAAGTTCCAAAAACAATCTCAGATTTTGAAAAAAACTGGGGTCAAGTCTCAAAGCTTTCAAAATTTTGAAAAACGACAAACCAAAAAGCAAAAAGTGAACCCATTTAAACAGATAAGTCTACATAACCACCTCCCCACACTTAAAATTTACAGTGTCCTCAATGCAACAGTTAAAACAATTAAGGAGTAATTGGGAAAAAGAGAAACTTCCCGGGTTATGTGACGAAATCTGTTCTAATCTGAGAGAGAGTATTGCAAAATCGTGCTCGGTTCAAGATCATAGATCGCTGTATCTATTACCAAAAAGAAAAAGAAAAAAGTAAAAACGAACAAGCGAAAATAAACCAAACTAAGCAAACAATTAAAAGTCTTAACCTAAACAAACCAAACAAAAATAAAAAGTTGTCCAAACAAACAAACACAAGCAAAGATAAAAGTTGTTTAAACAACCATATCGAATAACGGAGATAAAAGAGATAGAGATCAATAAGGGCCACGAGGTTGATTACGCCAATCCTCGAAAGTAGGGTAACCGGGCGGTGCGTCCTCGGAGTATGGCCAAAAAGGTGATGGAGCATACGCGGTATTCGGTTGAATACCGAAATGGGAGGCCATTTGGTTCATCACTCCACTTTGCCAATTTGCTTGGTGGAGAGCCTCCGTTGTGTTGTACTCCATGTGTTGATGATGTTGGCCATAGGACAATGACATCTCCGAGAGTCGGTTACTCAAGTCTTGGTAACCCGAATACGCCGTCCATTCCGCCGGTTGTTCCTCCCGCGTTCGTCCCACTCGTGCCTCCGGTCTCTTGCGTGCTCCGAGGTGCTCTCCTCGTCCCATAAGCTTGAGGGTTGTGAATCCACACGTTCCGATCCCCGCTAATCAGATGATCAACCAATGCCACACCCATGCCACGGAGTTGGTCCATATCAATCAACCCCATCTCACCAAGGCTCGTCATCGAGGCAATGGCACCCTCGGTTAGGATGCCGAAGTGCTTGGCTAGAAGCCTAACGTATTGGCCACCAACCAATCGACTCCCCTCTTGATAACCACCCGCCTTAGCGAGTTGCACGGCAATAAGGTACGGAGCATTCGGATACTTGTCATTCGTAGAAAGTTGCTTAAGAAGCCATAGATCGTACGAAGAAACTTTTTCCTCACTCGAGGAACGAGCATTCACCGCGTGATTGAGCATGCGGTGCAAAAGTCGGTCCTTAGAAGCAAGAAAACCCTTCACCTTTAGATTGTTGCCATAGTCACCATCACCCAAGATCGCCCAAGCCAACCGAGGATCAAAACCATCTTATCTTTTCGCAGTCGCCCACATGTACTCCACAAATCCGGGAGCATCGACCTCATCTTGGGTATATATTCCCAAAGCAACGGCAAACTCCCCCAAAGAAAGCGATCGCCACACTCCACCGAGTCGGAATGTCATGCATGATCGGTAGAACTCTTCGAGGGCCTTTATGGCGTCGAAACGGAAAGTGGCCACGAACTCAATAATAAGCTCGCGGTAGAGGGTCTCGGCAATGTCGAAGACTCGTTCCCATGCACGGCATATGTAATACTCGGTGCCATCTTCGTCATAGGCGTGTTTTTCGAGTTTCGCCTTGATGTCATTCTCGACTCCCATTGATCTAAGGAGGTTCCAATCGACTCTCCTCGGTACTAACACTTGTCATTGATCTAAGGAGGTTCCAATCGACTCTCCTCGGTACTAACACTTGTCGGGCGAGAAGCCGGTTAAATGTATCCCAGTATTCCTCACGCTTCGGAGCGTTCAAAGTTGGGTCGTTCATAAAAAAGGTGAAGGCGTGGCTCCCATCCGGTGCACGGAAAGTAGGAGCGGTGGAAGTTGACGAGCGGGTTCTTTGTCTCTACAAAAATTCAAAATACCATTATCTTAGATACATTTGATCAATAAGCGCAAGACAAGGTTCATGCATATCAAAACCTAACGAGACAAAGCTTCCACGACTAACAAGTTCAACTAACGAATACATGCCTGAAAACCAAATAAAAAAAAGGGGGGGTGTGAAACATCCCCACACTTGAACTTTTAGTCCAACTTCCATCAACCAATCTAGCTAACTAAACAAGAATGGGGGATTTTGGTGTTATCAAAATCCCCACACTTATTATCAGAGCACATTCACTAGATTCATCAAATAAATAGCATGCTAGGATGAAATCTCAATCACAGTATAAAGCATGCATCAACCATTAAGCACTAAACAATCAATGGAGCTTTAAGCATAATCTAAATCTTATGAAAGCACAAAAACACCATTGATGCCCAAATCAAGATTTAATCTTACCAAATCAAGCCAATCCAACGAAATTGAGGTTAGGAAACATACCTTGGCCATGATGTTTAGATTCACAGATCACTTGGCTGGCAGAACCAGTCATTGATGGGTTTCTTCACGAACCCTGAGATCCGACCATCACCACTACCGCTGTATGATGTGTGGCACCCACAGGACCCGAGTCCTCCAGGTTACGAGAGTTATGATCAGTTGTGGGACCAATTCCGTGGACCCCATTGATTGTTTGGTTCGATGATTTGTTTGGATATTATTGATTCGATTTGGTTGTACCGTACTATCTTTTTATTTTTATTTTTCCTTTTTAGTTTTTGTGTTTTGTTTTTAGTTTTTCAGATTTGGTGTGTAGACTCTCGAATCGGTTGTACGATATTGGATATCAGTTGTTCATCGGAGCTTCAGTTTCCTTAACCCAAGCAGTATTCGTTCTTTATCTTTTTACCTTTCCGCATACATGCTTTAACTGTTATTGCATTGAGGACACTGCAATTTTTAAGTGTGGGAATGGGGGTTAAGTAAACTTTCGCTTGTTTGTCCTTATTGTACTTAATTGCTTATCTGATTTTATTTGAATTATATGGCATAAATTTTTTTCGAAATCCATGATCTTTTCAAAAAATTTGTGGAAGTCAAAAGAGTCTTGCATATAGGATGGCACTTTTTGGAGTTTTTATGAGTTTGAAAAAGTCATGTGCATGCTTATTACCATGAGTGATCCTTACCCGTTTCCTTTAAGAGATTGAGCCTATATTGTTTATATCTATTCATTTCTGTGAGGATGCCGACTTTGAACCAAGTAGAACTTGTCACTTTGAATGCTTGTCGAGACCACATTAGGAAAGTATGTCACCATTGCACTGATAGAGGCTTTTGTTTCAACCCACTAAGCCTTCGTCAGATAATCTCATTATAAGGTTATCTGATTTGCCTAGCCTTTGATTGAAAAAGTACTCATCTTTAGTACTTTATCCCTTGCAACCCCTTTAAGCCTTAGCCTTTTCATTTCTTTACCCAATATTATATCCTTAGCCCATTTCATTTTTATCTATCTTTTGGCCGTAGTTCAAAGTTGAAAACTTTTTAAGTTTTTGGTCCGTTTTATGAATCTGACAAATAGAGAAAGGGATTGTGAAAGAGAGAGAGAGAGAGAGAGAGAGAGAGAGGAGAGAAAAGAGTAAAAAGCAACATAGTTGCTACTCAAAGAAAAAAAAGGAAAAGAAAAGAAAAGAAAGAAAGTCAAAAAGAGAAAAACGACTCATCAAAAGCAAAATCAAAAGAGTCGATGTGCTTAAAAGAAAAATATCGAAGCCACAAATAAGCAATATGCTTAGGCCGATATAAAAGTGATAGTGATAGAAATCCCGAGCTCTAAAAATCTCAAAAGTCAGATGATTAATTTGGATCCTAAACTGATTAGTTTTCAGGTTTTTGCTACAACCCTTAGTCACTTATATATATCCTTTATCCTACCCTTAACCCTTAGCCTAACATTACAACCCTAAAGTCCTCTTGACGGTTGACAACTTTTCAGTGGTGCATATGAGATTTGGTGACAAGCTTATGCGTTTGGTAAGAGGTCGAGTATCAGTGTGATCACTTCATATATAATATATTACCCCTTGAGCGATACACTTGATTGATATATACTTTGTGAGGGTAAGAGGTTGAGCATGACTTTGATGACTTGTGAGGCTCTGAATTGTGTTTGACTTGTGTGTGATTTCTTGCGACTATCCTTGTTCTTTCAAAGCATGATCATGGGTGGAGGATAATTTTGTCGTTATTCTTCTTATTTTATTAGATGTTTGCTTGAGGACAAGCAAATCTTAAGTGTGGGAATTTTGATAACTCCAAAATTATACATATTTTACTCGCATCAATTCCCCACTTTTGTTTGTATTTTGAGAATATTTTTGATACTGTTTGACTTAAAAAGATGTAAATCCTAATTTTGTAGGTTTTGGAGGTGCTTGAGCGTAAAAGTATAAAAAGAGGGTGAAAAGCGTCAAAGACGGATAACTTTTAAAATACTTTTCTTGGCTCCTAAGACCGTTTTCTTGCTCTCTAAGACGGATAACTTCCTCCAAAAGACGGATCTTCAGTAGATAAGGCAAGAGAATATTCCGGAAGATCTCGGAACCTGGTTTTAACACTGCTCGCGCCGTGAAGGGAATTACTCGCGCCACCCACTCGCGCCGCGAAGGAAGAGCTCGCGCCGCGAAGCTCGATTTTTCTCTCAGAAGCTTCCAGAAGATTAAGGTTTGGTTCGTAGAGTGTTTCGCTCCGCGAAGATGCCGTTTTGCGAACGCGAAAACGGGTCTGACGGGGTTTTATAAATACAGCCTTTGGGTCATTCAGTTGGAGCATTCAGAGTTCAATTCATTCACCAACACTCAGATAATTAGATTAGGGTAGATGGGAGCCACTTAGGGTTTCCAACCCGAGAAGATGGAGGCTCAATGATCGACTACGGAGGAGATTCGAGGGAATGCTGCAACAAATCTACCGGTCTTTAGTTGGTTTGTTTTTGCATTTATGATCAGTGTGTCTATGTATTGATTCCTTTTGTGTTTTTATTATGGTTTGAATACTTTGGATATTTGTTTTATTAATTAGATGAATGGTTTGTTGAATGTTTATCTTTGATTCCAGTTTGATTCGTATTGTATGGTATTTGAACTCGTTAGTTGGGTGTATCTGTTTGACCAAGATAGATAGACTCCGATAGGTTAATCAACCTTTCTTGACCTTCCCTTCGGAATCCGGAGAGTTGTGTTAGGTGGTAGCTCGGACCGAGAGCAACCAGATATTAGAATACCGTCCAATAGAGATAGGATTGGGTAGCTGATACTAGATTGCCTGAAAAACAATCTATGTATTGGGACTAGGTAGACCAGCCTGGTTTATAATCTTAGATATTCATGCTTGGGTGCTATGTGCTTAAATTCTGACAACAATCATTAATCTAGTCTTATGAAAGTAAACCATAATGAATTCAGTTATCTCCAATGTGTGTCTGTTCATCAGTTTTCCACTTCCTGGTTACGTTTATTTATTATATGTCTTTTATCTTTTAAAATACTTTTTCAAAAGTAAAAACCCCAATTTTCCAGATTAACTGATTAATTCTTTAGTTGACATCTAGCTTAACCGTTCCCAGTGGTAAGAACGATACCTGGACTTTCCTACACTATATTACTCACGATCAGGTACGCTTGCCTGTGAATGTGGTAAGAAAGTGGCTAGGCATTAGAGGTTAAAACTTGTTTCGCTTTTTATATACAATAATTACCGCATCACCAAGCCAAACAACCCGCGCAAAGGTTGTGCCGATCACTTCAGACATGGATTCTTCGATCAGAGAGGAAAGAAGTGGGCTGAGGATGCGTTGATCTTTTGCGTACCAAGTAGCATAATCGGGATTTGAAGTTTTCTTGCCATCTTTATCAATCGGATCTGGGGGTGGAGAAGGAGAGGTGCCATCAATGAAACTTACCAAATCATGGCTCGCAAGGACAGGAACGAGCTGGTTCTTCCATAATAATAATTGGAAGAGGTTAATTTGATGGTTAACATATGAATAGGGGTGGAAATAGAGACATTATCAGTTGAAGAAGAAGAAGCCTCCATTAGAGAGGAAGAAGGTTTTAGGTGGTGATAGTTAGGCTGATACCATATGATGAATTATCAATGACCGTGATTTGGGTGATTGGAAAACTTGGTATATATAGGAAAATTTACAAAGGATAAATACAAACAAGATCATCTTGTTTAGGCCTAGATAATTACAATTAAATAAAACAATATCTTCTATGATTATCATAAAATCATTCCTTATCATATATATATATATATATATATATATGATAAGTTCGTGCACACAAGTTCGTGCAGTATTCGGGATCCATTCGGGCACCCGACTAATCCGCGTCGGTCTCAAAACGACCCAAAGACCCGCCGAAACCTGGGTAACTCCATTTTATGTTACCTTTACCACTGCACTAGATAAGCTTTGTCACACACACACACGTATCTTTAATATATATATATATATATATATATATATATATCAAAGACAAGTTGATCATTAAGAATTTAATCATGATTAGCAAGGTCTAGACAAGGGGTATTCAAGATGTTTAGCTTTTTATGTGCCAATTATGCAATGGTGCTTATGTTTTCTTATCATTGTGTTTTATTTTCCTTTGGAAAGGTAATGCTAAACAACTATATGGTTATAATTTTATATTTGTAGTTTATTAAGTAGGAGCAAAAAGAAATAAGATATATATATATATATATATCGTGTTAACAATATTAGCTTGGAAAACATGATAAACATCTAGTTATACAAGTATGACTATAATTAATGTTATAAGGTATTTTATATATAGATTCAAGCAAACCCTGAGCTAGAAAACATCAATACTCAAACAAAACTATATCATTTAATAAATCTTGCCGCGAATCAAGAAAAAGGGGATTGTTTTTATATGAATAACAAAAATAGTACTCTATATCATTACTGTTTTCTTCCATTTCATGAACAAAGTAACAAGAAGGTTAATTTGTCTTGATGTTGATTTGTCGATTAACAGTTGCAAATAAAATCAGATACACCATTTTCAAGATAACCTTTTTAACAAGAAAAAAACACAATTCTATAAAAAAAAAAGTACAATTAAGAAACCAACAAAACAAAATACAAGAGACCAAGATGATAGATAAAAAAAAGGAGTTCTACAAAGATCTTCTCTATTGATCATGGTTGAGAGCTACAAACAACACTCGTTATCTTTTTGTTTATGAAAATAAACATATATTTACCTTCTCATACTATCGATGTTAAAAAATCCGGTCTTTGAAGGATATTAAGAAAGCAGTGTCACAAATATCAAACTATTGTCCTCATCCCAATCACATGGTTAATTATTGATGTATTTTTCTCTAGATATTTTTTTGTGATATATTTTTTTTCTGATAATGATATTTGAGTATTTAGAGACCGGTATTTATTCTAAATGAAATCTTTGGTGTTCAAAATTCATAAGGCGTTTTGCACCCATTTTCTTTTTGGCCATTCATGAACAAAAGAGCCACCATCCATGATCAAGGACATACAAGGCAATTAACTATATATATATATACATACATCTTTTATTTATTTATTTCTTCTTTGAAACTACCTGAGATTTATGCCTGGACCCCATTTTTTTATAATTTTAATCTTTATATGATTTGGTGAAACAAAAGGAGGGGCAAAAAATAACATTCCCAGATAATATAAAAGAACCAACCTTTCCTCTTTATATCTTGTAAAAGATTACTAATATTGATGAAATCAATAATCAAATCAAGAAAATCATGTTTTTAAATTTATATGGAGAGCCTTTGTTTCCACTTATGCAAAAAAACATTTGAAAGATTTTTGCTACCCATCAAAGCATTATTATTAAAAAGTAAATATGATTGGGAATTATTATGTAATCACTTGTTGTGATAATTGGTTATATTGGATGCATTTGTTGTTTTTGTCAAAAATATCATTACTAAAAAACAGATTGTAGTTGGTATCGTGTCAAAAAAAGGTTAACATTGACTATATATGAATGTAAACGTTTATTTGCATAATTACATGTTTGTATATGCATAGATGGCTAGTATTATAATGTATATATAGGGACTTTTTAATATTATATCTTTATATAAATATTAAAGCATTTTTAGAAAATTCAAATTCCATGTGTGTGTATATATATAGACCCAGGTTCACGGTTCATGTGAGACCAAGCTGTTTCCGTGAGACCATGTGAGACCAAGACATTACGCATGAAACTTCATAACAAAACACCTTGAAAGTAAATAAAATTCGAATATTCATACTAAAAACAGTACCATCGAGGTAAAGAAAAATTCAAAACAAGGTAAAAAAAATGAAACATTCACAGCGAAAATGTTGTGAAGGTAAAAAAAAAATCGACCTTCACATAAAAAAAACACCGTGAACGTAACATTTACAGTGTTTTTACAATGACTGTTCGAATTTTTTTTACCTTCACAATGTTTTGCTGTGAAGTTTCACGTAAAAAATGTTGGTCTCACTGAAACAGTTTGGTCTCACGTAAACCTGACCCTATATGTGTGTGTGTGTGTGTGTGTGTGTGTGTGTGTGAGAGAGAGAGGGGGGGTAGTGTAAGAAGTTAAGTAAATGGTGAGAAATGTAAGAAATAGATATGAACCATTAATCACTTTTGATCTCATTCTCTCCCATGAACAGTGGCGGAACACGAACTTAAGAACCTAGGGGGCTAAAACTAATCTTCTATAAATATGTTTTTATTTTTTTTCACAACGATAATATGTATATATATATATAGAGAGAGAGAGAGAGAGTAAGAGAGAGAGAGAGAGAGAGAGAGAAACGAGAACAATATTTATTTAAGAAAACAAGAGAACTGATGAATCGCATGTGATTTTACACTAACATTACATATAAAGTCACATGTGATTCACGCAGCTGTGCCCCGTTACTTGAAGACCCGACCAAAGTAGCCTACACATCATCTTTTACCGTTAATGTAATATCACATGTGACTTTGAACGTGATTTAGCCTTTTTCATGCAATCTTAAAAGGTTAACGTTCTCATTTGATCATCTCTTTATATATACACTTTAAAACACACACAAAAATATATAACATACACATGAAAACAAAGATTATGTAATTTAAACATTATTATTAATTTGATAAAACATTATAAAATAGGAAAATACATTGTATATACTTTAAACATTATTATTAATTTGATAAAACATTATAAATAGGAAAATACATTGTATATAATCTTTTATGAATTCTTGAAGGAGATTGTATAAATAAAATACAAAAGTTAATATTGATTTATATAGTTAGGTTATCACCATGTAAATGTGATGGGTCGCTTTTATGAAGGGGCCAAGTTGTAAATTAAACAAAGTTTGCTAGAGATAATATTTTACCAAATGCATTAAGGATTAAAAACACACCCCCCACTGCCCTTACTATCATCCGCCAATGCCCATAAATTGCGTTTTAGAAGAAAATTGATCTGTTGCATCTCGATGTATGTCATCCTAATTTTCATCCATTTCTCATCCAACCCTTAACAACCACTTTTCGCACTTCTTATCAAATTTGACACTTCTCACTGGAACCCAACCCTTAATATTCATCCATTATAATAGGGAATAAGTTACTGCTACCACCTAATACCCCCACCCCTAAGAGAGAACATGAATCCTTTTTATCCCCTACCTTTTTTTCTTCCCTCCACCAGATTACACAGTGCTAGATTCGTGTTAATGTTTCTCATGTTTCCAAAGATACAAGACTCTAAAGTGGGTGAATACTCGAAACAGTGGGCAAACATGTTGGGCTCCGACTCTGCACACCCACTAACACCTATTAGCATTCTCTAGTATGCGTTTTTGTTTTCGAATCTCTTGTTCAACTTTATTTTATTTGTAGTAGAAGTAGAGGTAACTTATTGTATAATTGTAAGGCCATCCACTATGGTGCCACTCGTACCATATGGTACCAGCTGCCACCTCAGCGCCACGTCAGCTTTTCGATACCTTACCCATTCCCTACCAAATCATCCATTATGGTACCAATTCTTTTTTTTAAACAATAAATAATAAATAATAAAATTAACAATTCACAATTCACAATAAATTAAAAACCAATATATTAAAATTAATTAAAGTCTAATATTTAAATTACGAAAAAAAATTACGACAACGTTAGAAAATTAAAAAACCTAAACTACCACATCCATGGCCATCCGTGTCTTTGGCGCATCCGCTCCTTCTCTTGCAACATGAGTTCCAAAGCCATTCCCGTAAGATGGTCGTGCGGTGCCATGTACACTTGGAAGTCCGCACTCCTTTGTCGTTCGTACCGAACATCCGCATTCCGTTGCATTGTGTCGAGATACGTAGAGTTGGAGGCGTTATACGCATTTAGTTGTTCCAACAACGCCGTCACGTTATCGGACGATGCACCCGCCGTAGATGACGACCCCATGCGTCTAGCCGCATTTCGACCGAGAGGTCGTGGCCGCTCGGATGCCTCGGTATCATCGTCATTGTCGACGTTGAAGTATTGGGTGCGTGCATCGGATGATTCGGGGGAGTCGGTTTCGGACGTTTTCAACCTCTTCGGTCTTGGAGCGTGGATGTCCGCGGGGGTCACCGGGATGAATTTTGGGCAAGTTTTTAGAATTTCCCAAGCGTGAAGGTGGGTAAAACTCTTTGCATACGTGTTTCGGTATCGGGTTTGCGCTGTTTTTAACACGTCATCGTCACCCATCCGCTTTTCCGATTGGTTACGGTGTTGTTGTAAACGCACGCAAATAGCGCAACGGTACTTAGTAGCATTTTTACCTTGCTACTACAAGCGTCAACGGAGCGGACGTCCCAATCGTATTTCATGCGCTTGTCGAATGCGATTTTCACCCTCCTCCAAAACGACGCTACAAAACGAAAATTAAAAGAACATTAATGTCATACAAAGATCGCATGTGATAGCGTTTATTCGTACCTCTCTTTTGATAGTTACCTGTACAAGGATCTTCCGATGACTCCGCCCATGCCTTCGACAATTCTTCCTCCTCGGTAAGTGTCCACTTCACACACGGTTGTTTACCCGCCGGCTTATCTTTGGTCGGCTTCTTACCTTTCACCGGCTTATCTTTCGTCGGCTTCTTACCCTTCTTATTTTTGGGTTGTGATTGTGGTGGTGATATAGGTTGGGTTTCGGGTACCAACTCGGCTTCATCCGACGAGGTTGGCTCGTCACGCAATCGGTAGGCATTACGGTTAAATTGCGACGGCGGTTCTTCGGTGGCCGGTTCTTCGGTGGCCGGTTGCATTGCCGCTTGCATGACCGGATGCATGGGGTGCATATACGCGCCTTGTTGCATCGGTTGCGTGAGCAAGTGCAAAAACGAGCCTTGTTGCGGGTTTGGCACAAAGTTTGTGAAACCCATATTTGCGTAGAGGGGTGGGTAGAATCCGCCGGTCGGGCTATGCATTGGGGGAATATATACCCCCGAGGTGTTCGGAAGTTGGGTATTCGAGAGCCGAGATTGCGAACTGTTGGTGTTGCTCGGGGTACCTTGATGATCCATGTGAGATTGAGAGAGATTGAGATTGAAATTGAATTTGAATTTAAATGAGATTGAGATTGAGATAAATTTGGTATTGAGATATATATATATATATATATATAGAGTTGAAAGAGAGAAAAAAAATAAAGAATTGAGCCGTTGGCAACGGCTTTATAGCCGTTTTTTCTTTTCGTTGGAAGCGGCATCACACCACCGTACCGGGTACCGTGCCGGTTACCCGTGGCGGTGTGCCGGGCGGTACGGTCCGGTACCAGCTGCAAAAAGTGAGCCATAGCGGATGGCCTAATATGATTAATACATGGCTGTAAATGTAAATGTGTTCTTTAGGCTTTACTTATTGATGATTGATCGATTTTATATGCTTATGATATTTAATTATCTGAGGATGTTGGGTTTCTTCGTGGCTTAGAGTATTAACAGTTTAAAGAGACTAATAAGCACCTCACACTGCCATACCGACATTAGTTTAAAGAGACCAATAAAGAGTATAGATATGTTTAATTCGAATAAAGCTAAAGTAACTTGTTATTTAACTATTATTAAGTTATGATGTAGAATGCATGTTTAGTGCTGTGAATAGAGTATCACAACTCTCACTATGAACTTATAGAAGGATCCATAATCTTGGATGGAAGCCCTTAAAGTTGAGAATTTCAAGTGACTTTCATGTGCTATTTTTACAGATTACATACATTAATGTTTATTTTCGCTATTGTAAACTATTCATGATTTTACTAAATGATTTTGCATGATGTTGTTGTAAAAGCAAACAAGTGGGTCTCTCGAGCTAAGACCTTAAGAGCAGAGCGAGCAAGTAATTGTTTGCCAAGTTTGACATTAAAAAACAGTAAATCAAGTGGGTTGGCCAAACTCATGAGCTTAAAGACCACCACTGTATGTAGTTTGCAAAAATGGATTAGGATTTGTGAAATTATGTATGATAATTGTAAATGATACAGACAAGAAAATTGAAAAAATATACATAATTATTGACAAAGCCCAAGTTTTAATGGAATTGAATAGTACAAAGTGAATATTCAATTATCCACGGGTGGAGAAGATACCGTCCAAAGACAAAGTTATTAGAATTATATTAGTCGAAATTGTAATATTTGATTACCATCTATTTAAGGATATGCAGTCTGTGATGTAAATGTTTAATTTTAAAATGATATTTATGATCTATCGTACCATATAAGGTTTTGAAATTTACAAAGGCGCTCCAATAATGATAAATCACTGTGTCATATTTTATATTTATATCCTCTAGCTATCTATTAGTTTAATGTTTATTAAGAGGAAAAGGTATGCAATTTCATTGTAATAGATGGTTAAAACCTGATCTTAAACCTAAATTATCCTCTTGTAACCGGTTTCGATCCCAACTAAAAGCACCCGGCCAGTTCCACATATACAAAACTCGGTCCCTAGAACAAGTTTATTCCAATTTTTCTTTTTAGAAATTCATTTTGAACATATAGAAAATCTTGTTTGAAAATTTTCAATTTTTTGGGTATAGTTAATTGAAGTGAATTCTAAAACTCTTTAATTGGTTATTCAAATACATTTTAAATAATTATTTTCTAAATCCTCTTTACCCAAAAGTATTATAGGTTTTTTTTTCTTATCACTAAGACACTAACATGAGCTATGTATAGACAGTAAGGCCCAAAAGATATCCAGCCCAACCCAACTAAAGCCCATCAGCCACTTAGTTTTACTTTTGCTTTCTTAAAGGCCCATCAGTATCACCCACTTTGTGTTATACTGTATACAATCTTAGTTCCTTTTTCTCCCAAAATAAATATTCAGTGTTTTTATTTTAGTTTTTGCCAAAACAATAGTCCATTTTTAATAAATTAAGTGTTAACTCTTTCATTTTATCTTTAGTTGTTAGATGGAGAAATGTTTTCCTCTTAATAAAAATATTATTTATTTAATTAAAAGGTGTATTAATTTTACATTTTTATCATAGATATTTATACTCAAAATGAAGAATATAATATTTCTATGACTTGTTTTAGCTTCAACTTTTTAATATTATTTTGAAAACATTAGGATATAGATAAAGAGTGAATTACATTTTTCGTTGCTGTACTTTATCAAATCTTTTATTTGAAGTAATTTACTGTGATAAATGTCGAACATTCTAACTTCTAACCAGATATACTATTAGAGTGGTTTAGATTTCTTGTTCTAGTTTACGTTTGTTGAAATCCGTCTTGAAAGGTAATTCGGAAGCATAATTGTGGTGATTAACGATGTGAACACAAACACATTACAACATATTACTCAAGTAGTTGTTCTGTATCCATGTTTTAGATTCTTGCCGTGCAATATAAGCAAATCACTTATAGAAAAAAATTGTCAAACTCAACTCTAAAGTGATCATTGTCGTGTAGATAAGTATGGATTTACAGAAAAATATCAGTCAAAGGTAAAACTCAAGTGAACCACATCTTTACATGTCTTTTAGAAATTGTTTAAAGAAGTTTACAAAGCAAATAAAGAAAAGTTGATTTTCCTTTTAATGACTTCAAATTCAAAAAATAATCACAAAAGGTTTTTAAAAAACTGTTTATGTTCAAGGAAAAACATAATAGAGCAACAATAAAATGGAGACGACGAATCTGTAATTCTCATTAATCATAAGCTCTTCATATAGGGATAAGTTATAAGTCATTTGTTAAGACAGTTGTACTAACGGATTTTAAGGTGTGTTTGGTACGCAGACATGACATGACAGGACAAGGTGGAACAAGACAGGACATGACAGAGAAGTTGTTCAGCGTTTGGTAAGACATGCCAGGGTAGGACTGGACATAACAGGACTGATTAAATGACCATTTTATCCCTAATGAAATTTTTAGCATTTTTTTACCTAATAGTCGATCTAAATGAAAATTAACATAAAACAAAAAACTTCAATCTATGATCAACAAAACTATAATCAAGTATATAATTAAAAATCATAACTTGCAAGATAAATACTTATTAGTTGTATTTAGGATTGAGGTTCAGGTATGAAATGTTGTCCTCGAAAATCAAAATTAGGTGTGAAGTATTTTGGACCATGTCAGATTTGGATTTAATTGGGTTCAAGTTTGGATTTTAACAATATATGTTTTCTTTTCTTTTTCCACCAAATAGTAGAAAATAGAAATAGTGTCAACGAAAATTTAAAGATGAATATATAATATAGAGAGAGGGAGGTTCAAATGTAAACTCTATATTTCGTGTAAACTATGTAAACCCATCGTGGCCCTTGATCAAAAAAATCAAAGGAGGATATGGATTCATAGAAAATATGGAAATGTGAAATATATGGTAGGTCAATGATTATGGAAATATGAAAATGTGAAATATGGAAACGTTTTTTAAAATCAATGGTGTGGATTGGTTTACATAGTTTACACGAAATATAGAGTTTACATTTGAACCTCCCTCTATATATATATATACCTATATATATATATATATATTAAGTAAGAAAATTTGAATAAAAAATTATCTAATGAAAAATTTACTCTTATATTAGGTATAATAATGACTAAATTTAATTTTAACCTTTCGTTTTACATGCTTAATCATTAAAGATTAAAATTAATTCAAACTCTATAATCCAAATTTCAAACGTTAAAAGTTAAATTAAACATTTAAACTAATAAAAATAAGTTCAAATCTCAAAGATCTACATAAAAAAGTTAGAAAAAATATTAATAAAAGATTTTATTTAGGTTCCGGGTGAGTTCTGGTAATGGGTACAGAGACCCTACCCGAACTGAGTAACTTGTCATAAAGTTGGATTTCGAAGATCGAGTTAGTTCGAGTTATGTGGATTAGGTAGATTCAAGATTTCTTGAATCGGATTTTCAGTCTTTCGGATTTGGTCGAGTTTTATTCACCCCTATGTATGAGGCAATTATAAATAAAAAAATTAATCTGTATTTTGAGGGGTATAATGGTAAATTTGTCTCTATTCTACTTAGTTCCAGTGGGTATAAGGCCATCCTTTATGGCTTCGGTATGAGGACCGGTTCCCTACCGGCACCAGCGGTAACACCGCCGTGGGTGACCGGTAGACACACCGGTATGCGCCTCCCCGGTAAGCACACACCGGTGTCCTTCTCCCCCTCCTACTTTCGTGACTTGTCAAAACAACCCCCCCAACGGTAATATAGCCGTTGGGGTAAAAAAAATTTTTTTTTTACTTTTTAACCATTCCCTATATATAATTTATTCATATTTAAAACCAACCTACACTATTTTCTCTCATCTACTCTCATCTTCATCTACATCTTCATCTTCATCTCTTTATCTCTCAAATATTTTCTCTCATTCTCCTCACCATCTCAATGGATCCATACGGCACCCCCTCCGGTTCGAGACGTACTAACCCGAACCAACCGAACCAACCGTATCACCAACCGAACCAACCGTATCACCTACCGAACCTCGCGTATCACCCACCGAACATACCATCGGATTATTTTATGTATGCGCACTTGCTTGCGCAACATCCACCATCCGGTTTCCACCAACCTACCAGTTCGCACCAAGCGCCCGGTTCACACCAAGCGACCGGTTCGCACCAAAACCCGACGACGGGAAGGTGGGCACTACGAGACGAGCAATACCCTTCCGACGACGATGACGACGAACTTGTACCCGAAACGCAACCTTTGTCGTCGCCATCACCGCCACCACCACCACCACCACAAAAAAACAAACGTGGACTCAACGGTAAGAGTGCGGCCACGGAGGCGGATGCGGACACGAGTGAGACGCATACCGGTAAAGCCAAATGTAGACCGTGGACTTTGAATGAGGAGGTCGAACTAGCAAAAGCGTGGGTCGAAGTCTCGGAGGATCCGGCCATAGGTAACTATCAAAAAAAAGGTATATAAAAAACCGTTTTAATTTTATATAGTTTCTAACTAACATTGTTTAACTTTTTATTTTTTTGTAGTAGATAACTATTGGACTTCGATCAAGGCTTCTTTCGACAAGCGCATGAACTACGACCGAAAAGTGTGGTTCGGCGATGCAATTCCGACGAAGGTGAGAATGCTCATAGCTTGCGTCTCGAAGTTCGCATGCGTTTACAATAACGTGTTGAACTCGCGAGGTAGCGGGGAAGATGACATTATGCTTCTTAACCGAGCCAAGGACCGATACCATCGCGAGACCGGCAAAAGCTTTCCGTACGAACACGCTTGGAGAGTTGTCAAAGGCTCTCCTAAGTTCGACCCGGTCCTCATGATGGACCCACGAAACATATGCGCGCCGAAAAATAAACGGTCGAGAACGACCGAAACCCCAACCGATTCCCCCAACGAATCCGATGCTCGCACTAATTTCGTGAACCTCGATGCCGACTCCCCCTCAAACCCGGAGCGCACATGACCGATGGGTCGAAACGCCGCAAGACGTGCGGCGTCTTCCTCTACGGTAACCGCGTCATCCGAAGCCGTGTCGATGGTTGCGACCAAACTAGGTTCCCTCGCGACCACGAATAGTAGGCTAATCGATGCGATTTCCCAACGACAACGAAGTATCGATTACAAGATCTACATGAAACCGCATAGGGGGCTCGAGGGTTTAGAGTTGGAGGCAACATTGGAGGAAAAAGAACGTTTACGCGAACAATGGGGGTTTAAAAAATATTATTAGTTTTTATGTTAATGTACTTTTAATTTTAATTTTAATTTTAATTATGAAATGTTTTTTTAGTTTTTATGTTAATGTAATTTTTAGTTATTTTAACTAATGTAGTTTTAATTTTAATTTTAAATTTTATTGTTTACTTAAGTTTATTTAAAAAAAATAAAATGAGGGGTTTGAATTAAAAATAAAATAAAATGAAGGGTATGAAATGAAAATTAAAAAAATAAAGGGAAGGGTATGAGGGGTATGATAGTGGATGAAAGGTATGGAGTTGGTAGGGTAGTGGGAAAGCTGATGTGGCAGCTGATGTGGCAACAGGTATGAGGGGTATGACCTGCACCATAGAGGATGGCCTAACATGCTTGTCCCAGTCTTGTTCTATTTAGTTCTGGTATGTCCCACATAGATGCCTGCCAAACATGGACAAGTTTGTTCTGCCCTGTTATGTGCTATCATGTCCAGCGTACCAAATGCACCCTTAAAATTTTCATTTTATAGTACCACATTTTCAAATTTGTTACTTCGTTCAAGATTATTTTATAAATTTATCATTGAATTTCATAAAATTTAACACCAACATACAAAATGACTTTAAGCCCAAATGGCTTTATGAAATAAGCCAAAACCTTTCGGTTCTCTTCGTTAAGCTACCTCAAACAAATAAATTAGTACCATATGTCCAAAAATAATCTAACAATCTATTTTTACCATCTCTTTGGATTTGCTTATTTTTTTAATGTTTATAATTTATTTGTTGTTTTAGTTGCTTACTAATTTTTTTTGTATGTGAACCATGTTGTGGTTGCAGAAACTTAAATTAGTTTATTATTGTGTTTAAACTTTAGTTATTTAGTTTGATGGTTTCTATTGTTTTTCTCAGTTTGATAATCTTGAATTTAGTGATACAATTTGGTGTTTATTAAGGACTTTAGAGCGGTTTTGAAGTCTTTTAAATGAGAGGAAAAATATTATATATTTGGCATTGCTTCCTTTATGACATTATATGTAGAGGACTTTATCTTTAGATTCTCATAGAATCCAATTTGAAGAATCTATAAACAACAATTAGGAACTTTGGTAGTTGGTATCTAAATCGTGTTTGTATACTTAAATTGTTAATGACAAAGAAGACATGTTTTGCACTAAACAAACCTCATCAATCAGATGACCATAATATAAACACTTGTAAGTTTAAACATTAGATTGTAAACCCCTTGTTTAGAAAATCTCGTGTGTGCCATTTATGGGCGATTCATAAGATATGACCCATAAGAATTATCTACAACATATTTAAATGGTACTAAAAGTTGGATTATGTATTTAAGAATCTCTTAAGAGTTGTGTAAGTTATTACCATAATATTGATAGTCCTCTTCAAAGTATGTCTAAAAGTTCAATAGTGATGTGTCTTGTTTAGGCATTAAGATAACATTTTTCTATAAGTTTTTCAATTTAATTCTCCAAACTTCAATGGCTTACTAAGAAGGATGGAAGGAAAAAGAAGAATTACCACTAGAATTTATGCTAAAACGGTACAAGTTAGCAATAAAGCGGGTTAGATAGAAATCGGACATCGGTTTTTATAGCGCTCCATATGATACTTTAACTATAGGTGTTTGGAGCATTTTTTTCGCATCCTGCCCAAGGCATCAGGAATGTAAGAACCAACCCTGTCAAAAGCCTTAGAGTAAAGCCATATAGGTTAACGTGATAGCAAACTCAAACCTTAATGTTATAAAAAGGTATAAAAAGTTATTTAGAACCATGATAATAAGTGAAACATACGAACCAATTCCATAAAAATTAATAGATCCAACACATAAAATCCATAATTTACTCTAAATTTTTTGCCCACATGCCGATCTCTGATTGCTTGAGGTGGTCCCCTAAAGTGGGCATAAACGTTACCTCGATTGGGCATACATTTTTAAATTAATACTTTTAATACTAAAAAGTCCCAAGTAAATTGAGGTGTCTGCCACTCTTTTTTGTTCTATTTTGTTTATAAAAAAAATTGAAAATATTTTATTTATAATAACTTAAAATCCTATATTGGGATAGAATTTTTTTATATAGATCTGTATATATGTTTTTATTCTCAATCGGTGTAATAAGCATTTGGACTTTTTAATTAATTTTATATACTTTCTAAGATGATAATAAGTGAATTTTGTAAACTATTTAGTGATTTAGATATCAAATTGTTAATTTCAATTGAATTAAAGATGCATTTTACATAATGAAATCTAATAAAATTGAAATCTATGTTAAGGAATTTGATTTTAAAAGAACTGGTACTATATATTTGATTTCTATAATGAATGATGAATTCTTTAAATTATGAAATTCAATAGATTTCTTCAGATTTATGCAACAAACTAAACATCACCAAAGAATTTGATAAATGAATTTTGTCATTCCAATTCCATCAAATTTCTTTTAATTCCACGAACCAAAAAGCCCTTAAGATATTTTCCGCAATTTCTCAAAAATAAATTACTAAAGTTCAAAATATAAAAAAAAAGAATTAAATTCAACTCTAATAGATTTCATATTAGAGAATTTGCACATCAATCAATGATTCAATGTTCAAAAAGATGTCTCATGACATAATATGGTGTAAGGCGTAACACGATATGGCATAAGGCGCGTCTCCGCCATTATGAAATAGCCCATAATTTTTGTGTAAGGCGTAGCTCACTCTATGATACTTTGAAGCACCATGACAAGTGTTTTTGTATGATATCACTTTTTTCCATATAGGACATTTCATTTACAAAGCATGTAATCCTAACAACCAATACAAATCAATCAAAATCATTCATCTAGTCTAATAAATATGTAACTCTATTTTGTTTTCTAATTTAAAGTCATATGATTATAATAAATAAATATTATTACCTTCCATATATATATATATACATGTTTCAGTTTAATTGATGAATTATAATAATTGTTCATAAATATCTCTATTATTTTTTAATATAACAGTTTGTAAAATTTATTAGAATTAAGTAATTTATAAATGAAACATCTTCTAAATTAACTTTCATGAGAAGAGAAATAAGCAATTTTAAAAATACATACTTACCATAATTTATAGTTAACAGGAAAAGAGTTTTATCCTTCATAGTTGTTTATAGGAAATCTTTTGCAAAGAATATAATGTTTTTTTGAATTATTTTAAAACAAATATAATATGCTGAAATTACTAAAAGAAGTAGGTTCTAGTGTGGGGCCCAAACGAAGTACAGATCGAAACGTGTCCCACTAAAGATGGAAAGCGAATAACGTGGCGGATCTCCATTCGACAACGTGTCGTCACGCCATTGGTTGAAACACAAATTTAGAAAGTGTGTCTCATCGGACAAAAGGATCTTCAAATTTATATCCAATCCCAGATTTTCCTGCTCACCTCTCCTTTTCTCATTATCTTAAATATATTTTATAATTATTTAAATACGAAAAAGGTGACATTGTAAGTTAGACTTAAAATATAAATGTACAGAAAAAGGTCTAAACGAGAAACATATTAATTTAAGATAAGGTGAGAAGAAATTTCAGTCATTCATCCAGTTAATAAAGACGGCTTTGACCGGTGCACCCCCTTTAATAATCTCTACTCTCTCATGAATCGCGTTAATCCTCCGTGATTACGTCCACCGTAATCCAAGATGAGTGGTTGATATTGCTCCTCACGTTCTCTTAAATTGATATGCTTCTCGCATGAACCTTCCTCTATATGTCTATATATACATATAGAATGAGAATGCTAATTATGTACGAGAAACCGATGAGCTCCGTCCATGTATTAAATCACGTATGATTTTACACTGACATAAAAATTGGGACGCGGATGACTTTGGACGTGACTTAAAGTCGAGGGCAAAGTCGCGTGCATGAATCATATATAATTTTGTATGTAATTTGTACGTGAATTATATATGATTTTTGTAGTTGAATATTGTATGATATGCACTTTGAAAAAGCTCCTCATGTTCTCGTAAATAATTAGTGTTCTCGTATAAACACACACACACACACAAACACACACACACACACACACACATATATATATATATATATATATAAGAGAGAGAGAGAGAGAGAGAGAGGAAAGTTCAAATGTGAACCACTTTTTGGTTGTGAACGTGAGGACAGCCAAGAGCGCGACACGTGGCGACTTTGAGTGTGGTCCCCCTCTTTAATTCAATGCTCTCCCATGAATCGCGCCTAGTCATCCGCCGTGGATCTGACGTGGCACCTAATCATCCACCACGTGTCGCGCTTTCGGTTGTCCTCACGTTCACAACCAAAAAGTGGTTCACATTTGAACTCACCCATATATATATATATATATATTATATATGAGTATCAAATAAAATAATTGTTATTTAAAAAACACGAGAACCAACAAAATTATATATAAGTTGTATGACTTTGCAAATTGAGTCCAAAAGTAGTTTGTGTGATTTATTTCCAAAGGTAATGCAAAATTACATGATTTATTGGTTATTATGTTTTTTTAAATAAATATTATTCTCATTTATATTTAATTCTAAATATAGGATTTGGTTTCGATAAAAAATATAAAATTTAATAAAAAATGTAAGAAATTATTATCAACAATAAAAATAGAAGAACACATAAATCATATATGATCAACAATTTAAAATCACTTTACATAATATTAAAAAATTAACACTTCTGACTTCTCATGTAATACAGTAATACTTATAAACATTATATATTTATATGTACACATGAATATAAAAAGAATATTTGATTTTTATATAATTTTATGGATTATTGTCGTTTCATTTAAGCTCCCATTTCGCTGTCACGTGCGCCCCGTGATTCTGATCACGCGCCATGGCTCGTAGCCCAATGATATGACTTTCTTTTCTATTTTTTTCTTTTATCCGATTGGTTGATTATAAATAAACTCCAATACTTTTATTGTTGTTGCCCAAAACTTAGAGTAAACTCCATTTTTGGTTCTTATGATTTGTTAAAAACTTCAATAGTGGTCTTTTAAATACAAATATTTTAAGTAATCTTTGTGGTACGCATTTTACTTTAGATCTAACCTTAACGTTCTTAATTGTATTGCCTTTTGTTGAGAAACATTTCGTTCATTTTGTTTTTCTATTATTGAAAATAGTTAGCATTAGGGACGGGCCATCATATTGGCATTATCCCTCATATGTAAGCTACAATATTTAGATTATTGTATTATTTTAAAGTGTGTAACCGTTTTATATAGTGTAGTCATCATATAAAAAAAATCTTGGGTCCGTTCCTAATTAGCATACTAGTTTATATAACTTACTTCACATAATCACATATGATTAAAATATTAGAGAGAGAGGAGAGAGGAGAGAGAGAGAGAGAGGGGGAGAGAGAGAGTGGTTTTCCGGCAAGGTAGAGGGACTTCGGAGCAACGTTAATACAGAGGCTTTACTTACAATACCGACTTCACTAGGTTTAGCAAAGGGAGGAGAGTGCTTTCTTACTTCTTTTACAATTTTCCAGAAAATTGGGAGATGGATCATTTGTTCAGAGCCTTCAAAAAATACGGTCCGATGGTAGATGTTTACGTGGCTAGAAAAAGGTTGAGGAATGGCAAGAGGTTCGGCTTTGTTAGGTTTCATCACAATGTAAACGAGCTTGCGCTGTCAAGAAGTCTAGAAAACATTTGGATCGGGCAGTTCAAACTAAGAATCCATAAAGCAAGGGATGGTTTCGGAGGTGGCAGGGAGGCTTCAAGAAAGGAGAGGAAAAAGGAGCCGTTTAGAAAAGCAACATCTTGTTATAGTACACGGGATAGAATATCTTTTAGTGAAGTGGTCCGTCAAGGTAAGGAGGTGATAGAACCGAAGCTTCAAGAGGAGACCGAGAAAGCATTAGCAGAGTTAAGGAAAGTGGGTGAAGATAACACCGATTTCCTATCAAAAAGCTTGATGGGTAATGTTGATAATCTAGAAGATTTGAAGTCCTTAAAGGCTGTATGTAAAATTGAAAGCTTGGGTGATTGTGGAGTTAAACTTTTAGGAGGAAGAAATGTTTTGTTAAAGGTGGACTCAGAAGAGATGGTGGAGAATTTGCTGGAAAATAAGAACCATGGAATACACTTTTGGTTAAAGAACCTTCAAAAATGGTCGAGGGGCTACAAAGAGACAGAAAGGATCGTATGGCTTTGTGTTGCAGGTGTGCCATTACAAGCTTGGAGTGAGGAGAGCTTTAGAATGATTGGAAAGCGGTATGGAAAAATCTTAAAAGTAATCAACGGGGACTTCTATTCAAGCGATTGCCTGGATTATGGGAAGATGTTGGTAGTGAGCCCTTTAAGGGGTAAAATTGAAGAGGATGTCATAATGAAGGTGGACGGGTATTTGTAAAAATAAGGGTGGAGGAAGAAGGATATTGTTCTCCAAAAGAGTGGCACGACATGGCCGATCAGTCGGTTGGTGTTATCAACGACGATGAGTCGGAAGATTATAATAGTAGGGTGTCGGGTATAAACTTAGACGATGTGTTTGAGTGAAGTTGAGGACGACAGGTTGTCAGATGGTACAGAGTTTGTGGAAGATACCGCGGTTCGGGATGAAGGTGTCTTGTTAGAGCACGAGGAGAAAGAAGAAGACCTGAAAGAGGTGTTTCAGTCAGAGGAGCCGGTAGGCGGGATAGGCAAAAACAGTTAGGATTATGTGCAAGACAGTAACAGGGATTACCATGTCCAATGTTATAAGACACTGGTAGGTCACACCGCTGCACACCTAATTTGAGAATATTTGTGTGTGAGAAATAATTAAAGAGAGAATGAAATAAATAATTAGTTAATTATTTATTAAATTAATTAATTAAGTAATTAATTAATTTAGGAATTAATTAATTAAGAAGATAATTACAAAGGAGTTATAATTGGATACAATCACTGCCTTATTTATCTCTATAAATAAAGGCTTAAGGTGATAAACCAGTAGACTCTTTTTCCTAAAAAATTACTCTCTCTCTCCCTGATTGCCGCCGGTTTTCTCACACACACGGACGAACGGAGCCTTTTTCCGATCAGTCACGGTGGTCTAGCAACCTGTCTCACATGGTGTCAGTAGTGGTGTACCCCCTGCTTGCGTTTCAGAGATTATTCGCATAAAGGTAAACACTCTAAAACATCCTTTTTGTATCTGTAAAGGTTTAGGTTGGGTCCTCGATTGGGAATCGGGTTTTTGTTATCCGCTGCGTATGTTTGTGCATCCAGTTCCCAACAGTGGTACCAGAGCCACTTCCTAAAACCCACAGATCAGGTTTAATGTATTGTTTGGGTTTAAAATTCGATTTTTATCTGTTCTTATTTTTGTAAAAATTGGATTTTCGTAAACCCAATCGGCGGTGGAACGGCGGCAGTTGGCCGGACGTCCCACCAGGCCGATCGCTGGCTTCAAACCACAACGAACGGCCGCCGGCTGCACCCTAGATGGTGGTGGCCGCCGGCTGTCCACGAACCGCAACCGCCGCACCACAGATTGTGGTCGCGGCGTCGGCTGTGGCCGAGAACAACCACCGAACCACCCGCTGTGGTGGGGGTGGTGATTGATCGAACCATCGCACCACCGTTTGTGGTGGCGGTGGTGATTGATCGAATCGTCGATCGACGGTGGCGGTTGTAATCACCACCGATCGATGGCGAGGACGACGATGGTGGTGTCGGTTTGTTAATCGCCGAACGGCGACGGCGGCTGTTGCTGCTATCCTCGATGGCGATGGTGGTGTGTGGTGTTTTTCGTCAGGGGCTGCACGACGGCTGTTGTTGTTGTTGTTGCCGAAGGCCGCCAACGGCAGGTGGTGGTGGTTGTTGTTTGATCTCCGCACCGCGATTGCAAGCAGTGGCGGTGGCTGTTTGTTTTTCGATCGCCGGACGGCGATGGTGGCGGTGTTCGTGCCGTTGCTGTCGCCGGCGACTTCCAACCACCGATCGATGACCGTTAGGTGGATCGGTGGTGGGAGTCGGCGGCGGTTGAGACCGCAACCACCGGCGACAGTGGTGATGGCAGTGGATGCCGTCGTTGGCACTCAACGGGACTGATTGGGAGAGTCGATGGCGGTGGTCCTTGGGCTGCTGTCGTCGATAAGCTTCAACCAGCAGCTCGCGCCGCGAGCAGGCGCCAGTTGGTGGTAGTTGTTGTTTTTCGGACTCCGACCAGTACGACGGCGATGGCAGGTGGCTGTTGCTGTTCGTGGTAGGTAGCATCGGATAAGGGTTTATCTTAAACCAGATAGGTTTGAAACCCTAGATTTTAAAATTGTTTTTAATAAATTATTTTTTGTTTAATTAGTTTTATTTAATGAAAATAAAATCTAGTTAAGGTTTTAAAATCTAGTTAAGGTTTGAAACCCTGGTTGTGTTTTAGCCTTGCTTGTTTATTTTATTTATTTGTCGTGAAAAGTTTTTGGTTACGGAAGGCCTGCGTGCCATTTACAACCCATTGTTTTGTAATTTTGTTTAAATAAAATATTAAAGAATCAAGAACTGAAGACGGAGCATGGAAGCAACCATGGATCTTGGAGCCAGTGGGAGCGCCGAGAAGATCTTTCCTTGTGTGTTGTAGTCACTTAGGATTGAGACCGTCGTTTTGTGTTGGCTCACAAAACGACAATAGTTTAAGGGTTAAGACTGTTACATATTGTTAATTGCGTGGTTGTTTATATTTAATAGCATGTATAATTAAAATTAAATATAAACTGTTAAAATAAAATGGATACAAATATAGTTTGTGTTTGGATCCAAGTTTTTGAAAACTGGCAATTTTTGGAAACCCTTGTTAAAAATCATAGATCAGTAAGTGCAACCCACTTTAGGGACACCTCCGGTGTAAGGTACGTAGGGTGTTGTGAGTGAGCACACCTCGAGCGCCCGCGTTCAAACCGAAATTGGAGGGGATAAAACTCTGCGAATTATCTCCGGGTGGTACCGGCCAGAGTATGTCCAGGCCCCGGGTGGTGCGATCTGTTTTAGTAATTGTTTATTCACGGGTGGTACCGGGCCAAAATGCACTAGAGGGACCAAATATGCACGGATTGAACATCTGATGTCCCGATGATCTAGAAGTCGTGTTTTCGTATTAAAATGCGATTGGTATAGTTTTACCTACCATAAATCACATGAGTCGGCTTGACATGATCACATGCTTGCCGACACATGTGAAATATGAATTCTAGTCTAATAAATTAATTTAAAGGGTTATGATTTATTAGAGTTTTTATAATTTTAAACTAAATCAGAATTTTATTCTTGTAGATGTCTAAATCTGTAGTCCCGTTTTATACCCCTGAGGAATCGCTCCGCCTCATCAACGGTAAATGGAAGCTTACAGGACAAAATTTTCCAGTTTGGAAAATGCACCTTGACAATGTCTTGAGTGCACAGGGTAAGCTGTACATTTTGGAAAAACCTGTTTCACGACCCAAAAGCAATTCTCCTGAAGAGGAATTTGCTCAGTACTTTAAATATTTGGCGGATGAATCTGATGTCATGTCGATTCTGATTTTCTCTATATCACCTGAGTTTTCGGGAGGTTTAAGAGATAAATCCTGTCATGAGGTCGTGAAAGACATAGAAAACCAGCTAGGTTTCTATAAGCACACAGGTAAGCTTCTGATTATGAAAGAGATACTTTCATTAAAGCTGAAGAAGAACCAATCAATTAAAGACCATCTCATAAATATAAGGAGGCTCTTTAAATGCTTGACACGTCTGGGATACAAAATGGCTCAAGAAGAGTTAATGCATCTCATGTGGTACTCACTCCCGAAGGAGATATGTGACACATCTAGTGCCTACATAAAGGAACCAAAGAAAGACGTGGCAATGTTACATAAGGACATTTTGGCCAGTCTAGAGCCGAAACCAGCACCTGCTGAACTCATGGACACTAATTGGATTGATGAGCTGGGAGATCTGAGTTGCCCAGAATGCGGTAGCCAGGATATTTGCGAGCACTCGATGAATATCGACCAGATAGAGATCGTTTACCCGATGCTCTAGGTATCTTTATAATAGATTGCTTAATCACTTCTTATGAATCATGGGTAATTGATACAGGCAGTGGTAACCACATTTGTAATCATTTACAGGGATTCACTACAAGAGAGACTTTGAGGAAGGACCGTTCGAACCTACGAGTTGGCGAAGGCACTCCGCTGATAGCTGAAGCAGTAGGATCTTATAGTCTTAGTTTACCCTCGGGTCTAGTTTTGGAACTGGAAAATTGTTATTATATTCCAAAGATGATTAAGAATGTTATGTCTTTTGATTTATTGGTAGACCAAGGATTTTATTATAAATATGATTATAAAATGCTTTCAGTCTTTAAAAATAATATTTTCTATTTTAAAGCTACACCTGTGAATGGTCTATATACAGTAAATCTGCAAGATGATAATAAAGAAATCTATCATATAAGTAAACGATCCAAAGACATTGAGGATCAAACTTACCTTTGCATTGTCGTCTAGGCCACATACACAAGAAACGCGTTGAACTACTCCTAAAAGGAGGTTTTTTTGGTACTTTTGACTTTAAACCTTTTGACAACTGCGAATCATGTTTATCTGGCAAGATGACAAAAGAACCTTTCAACAAAGATAATGAAAGGGCTTCTGACTTGTTAGAAATAGTTCACACAGATGTGTGTGGACCATTTAGTCATGAGGCAAGAGGAGGATACCGGTACTTCATCACATTTACTGACGATTTCAGTAGATATGGTTATGTCTACTTGATGAGACATAAATCTGAAAGCTTTGAGAAATTCAGAGAATATCAGAATGAAGTACAGAATCAACTTGACAGAAAGATCAAGTTTTTACGGTCAGATCGAGGAGGCGAATATCTTAGTCAAGAGTTTGGCAATCATCTGATGGAATGTGGGATTGTATCACAACTCACACCTCCGTATACACCACAAATGAATGGTGTGTCAGAAAGGAGGAATCGTACATTGCTAGACATGGTACGATCGATGATGTGTCACTCTACACTACCAGTGTCATTCTGGGGACATGCGCTCGAAACAGCAGCACATATAATGAACAGAGTGCCAACAAAGTTGGTAGAAAAGACGCCATACGAGTTGTGGAAGGGTAAGAAACCCAAAATGTCTTTTCTGAAAATTTGGAGTTGTGAGGTTTACGTCAAGCGACCTACCTCAGAAAAACTCAAGCCCAAATCCGACAGGTGTTTTTTCGTGGGATATCCCAAAACCACCGTGGGATATTAATTCTACAACCCTGAAGAGAACAAAGTTTTAGTTGCTCGAAATGGAAAATTTCTGGAAGAAAAGTTTCTCAGTTCCGGGAATCCCAGAGAGGATGTAGATCTACAGGTGGTAGAAGAAGAAAAAACTACACCGATTGTTGAGCCAGAAATTCAACATGAAAATATTGAACCTCAATCAGAGCCGATTGAGGAAGTGCAAACACAGGACCTTCGCAGATCCAATAGGGTAAGACAAGAACCAGATAGGTATCTTGGATTTCTAGTTTCTCAGGTTGGTGGAGACTTGAATGAACCAACATCCTATGGAGAAGCTGTATCAGGCAATGAGTCTGAACAATGGCAAGAAGCCATGAAGACCGAGATGCAGTCCATGTACGACAACCAAGTATGGGAGTTGGCTGATTTACCCCAGCACTGTAGAGCTGTTGGACGTAAATGGGTTTTCAAGAAGAAAACTGACATGGACGGGAATGTGCACACTTTCAAGGCTAGATTGGTTGCAAAAGGATTCACGCAAACTCATGGTATTGACTATGATGAAACCTTTTCACCAGTAGCCATGTTAAAATCAATTAGGATTCTGATGGCCATTTCAGCGTACTTTAATTACGAGATCTGGCAAATGGACATCAAGACAGCCTTTCTGAACGGAAAGTTAACAGAAGACGTCTATATGGAACAACCAGAAGGATTTGAAGATCCTAAGAATCCTAATAAAGTGTGTAAATTGCTAAAATCCGTTTATGGATTAAAGCAAGCATCTCGAAGCTGGAACTTACATTTTGATGAGCGAATCAAAGAGTTTGGTTTCGCGAAAAGTGAGTTCAAGCCGTGTGTTTACACTAAGTTCAATGGGAGCATAGTAACCTTCTTGGTCTTGTACGTAGACGATATTCTATTCATAGGAAACGATGTACCAACTTTACAGAGTGTAAAGAGTTGGTTAAGCAAATGTTTCCAGATGAAAGACCTAGGAGAGGCCGCTTATATACTTGGTATAAAGATCTACAGAAACAGATCTAAGCGGCTTATCGGACTGAGTCAGAGTACATACATTGATAAAATCCTGAAGAAATTCAGGATGGATGAATCCAAGAAAGGGTTTATCCCGATGCAACATGGCATAGTATTAAGTAAAACACAGTGTCCTGTTTCCAGTCAGGATCAGGACAAAATGAAATCAGTTCCATATGCTTCGGCAATTGGACCGATTATGTATGCCATGTTTTGTACTAGGCCCGATGTTGCTTACTCAGTAAGTGTTACGAGCAGATATCAACAGAATCCAGGAGAACCTCACTGGGTGGCTGTCAAGAACAATCTCAAGTATCTGAGGAGAACGAAGGAAATGTTCTTGGTCTTTGGAGGTTCTGAGGATGAAATTAGTGTCATCGGATACTCTGACGCTAGTTTCCAGACTGACAGAGATGATTTCAGATCACAGTCAGGGTACGTTTTTACCCTAAACGGAGGCACGATCTCGTGGAAGAGCTCGAAGCCGGATACGATTGCAGATTCAACTACAGAAGTAGAGTACATTGCAGCATCTGATACGGCAAAGGAAGCTGTCTGGCTGAGGAATTTTCTATCGGATCTAAGAGTCGTTGCCAGTGTCTCTAGACCGATCCATATATTCTGTGACAACTCGGGAGCCGTGGCACAAGCAAAGGAACCCAGAGAACATCACAAGTCAAGACACGTGCTCAGAAAGTATCACCTCATCCGAGAAATCATTGGAAGAGGAGATGTAAGAATATGCAAGATTCCGACAGAAGACAATGTCGCAGATCCGCTGACAAAGCCGCTAGCAAGGGTGAAGCATGAGGCTCATGCAAATTCCATTGGGATGCAGTACCTGGACACCAGTAGCTAGTTTTAGTTTATTATTATTACAGTAGTTTAATTTTGAGACATTAGATCATGTAAAGTTTTATTTCACAGTGTGGTTGAAATATTGGAGGTTTTAAATTCATGATTGTTTCAAAAGTTAAACTGTTTTTGCATATTTAATGTATCCATGATTTATGCAAAGTCTTGCGATAAAATCTAAATTTCCGTAGCCACTTATTGAAATGGGAATTTCAATAGGGAGTTTAACGCTATTATAAATACTTGATGATTTATTCAAAGTAAAGAGTAAAAGCACAAGTGATGTGACCAAGTATTTATAGATACTCATCAGAGTGTTTGAGTATTGGAAGTGACCAGTTTCAAGTCTGCTTCATGGAGCCCCAGTCATAAGCATTGACTTGATGATAGGTTGTCCTTAGACCTGAGATATTTGGTTTGGGAACACGAGGACTACTATACTCTTAGTGCGTTCTAACGCTGCACCGTAACAGGGCAGCCATACGGGACGTGACTAGATGCAGCGGAAGCCGTGGATCCAAATGCAGATAGTCAAGAAGGGATTTGCACCTCTGCAATAGAGAGATATTTCCGGGCCCCTTGACGATTAAGATTTGCAGAAAACGCGTGGCCACGCTCGGATAGAATAACAGTTGTTATTTAGTAATATCCGTTACTGCAACCAATCGAAATCAGAGTCAAGAAATACTTGAATTCGAGAAATGAATCCTCCACTCCATGTCTCAAATTCATTTTAGAAATATCGCGTGCAAAAGGAATGAACCTGTGTACAAATTCAAGCGTGAATTGTATCTCTGAATATAAGAGATCTTATAACCTGTTAAAATTATGTGCAAGACAGTAACAGGGATTACCGTGTCCAATGTTATAAGACACTAGTAGGTCACACCGCTGCACACTTAATTTGAGAATATTTGTGTGTGAGAAATAATTAAAGAGAGAATGAAATAAATAATTAGTTAATTATTTATTAAATTAATTAACCAGTTAAATTAATTAATTAAGTAATTAATTAATTAGGGAATTAATTAATTAAGGAGATAATTACAAAGGAGTTATAATTGGATACAATCACTGCCTTATTTATCTCTATAAATAAAGGCTTAAGGTGATAAACCAGTAGACTCTTTTTCCTGAAAAATTACTCTTTCTCTATCTCTCTCTCTCTCTCTCTCTCTCCCTGATTGCCGTCGGTTTTCTCACACACACGGACGAACGGAGTGTTTTTCCGATCAGTCACGGTGGTCTAGCAACTTGTCTCACATGGTGTCAGTAGTGGTGTACCCCCTGCTTGCGTTTCGAAGATTATTCGCATAAAGGTAAACACTCTAAAACATCCTTTTTGTATCTGTAAAGGTTTAGGTTGGATCCTCGATTAGGAATCAGGTTTTTGTTATCCGCTGCGTATGTTTGTGCATCCGGTTCCCAACAAAAAAACCACCGGAGTAGTCCTGCCGGCGGCGACGGTAGGGCGGTAGATCAACCAGACCTCGAGGAAGAAGCTGAAGGGGAACCTTGCATTAAAGAAGGACCAAGTACCGAGAGGGGGGCTCTAGAAAAAGGAGGATCACATGTGAGGTGCAATAATGTCGTTGACGGCGTTCACTCACGTGCAAACTTTGTGGGGCCAGTAGATAACAGGGCAGTAGGGGGAGGGGTTTGGAGTAGAATGTGGGCTTAATTACGATGTTGGGCCTGCGAATCCAGAAGCTAACAATCAGGAGAAGTTAAGAGGCCCTTTAAATTCAGCAGAGAACTTGGGCTTTTCAAGTGATGCCATGTGTGCCACTCCACCTGTTAAAGGGAGCCACAAAAAAATGTTGGGGTAGTGGGTTGTTCTACATTTAATCTAGCATTTGAGCCAGTCGACATGAGTTATAAGGAAGGTTTTTTAAAAGATGCTACTATTGAGGGAGAGGAAAGCTCTATTCTCACTGATAAAGAAAAAAAAGGTGTCAAGAGAGGTGGAGGATAAATCAATGAAGAAGGGTGGCGTTCAGCTGGGGTTTCGACAAGGTAGAAGAAGTTTTCATCTAACCAAACTCTTAGCCAGAAGCAGGAATAAGTCGCAGCTTCCGCTTATTGGAGAGGAACACTCGAGAAGGAACCTGGAGAGCCCAAAGGAAATCTTGGACAAAGACTTGGCAGGATCCAACAGCCAAGAAAATTTGATCCAGCATGGGCAGAGCATCGGCTTCATGTGGAAGGCAGGGAAGCTGGGTCCGTGAACGATCTACAGTAGGTTTCGGTTTATTCCTTGTCAATGAAGGTAATTTCCTTAAATATTAGAGGTCTAGGGTCTTAGGATAAGAGAGGTTGGATAAAGCAAATTTGCACCAAAGAGAAACCATCCATGGTGGGTTTACAAGAATCGAAACTTAGCACTATTGAAGACCGCTTCGTAAAATACATGTGGGGTAGCGAGGATGTGGATTTCGTGTTTAAGAAATCTACAGGAAGATTAGGGGGTCTAATCACAATGTGGAACAAGAATGAATTCTCAAAATCTTATTCCATAGAAGGGGAAGGTTTCCTAGCTGTATTTGGGCACTGGAGTGGAATTGATGGCTTAATGGGGTGTGTGAACATTTATGGCCCTAGTGGGGAGAGAGAAAAATTGCAGCTGTGGGGGAGGTTATGCACTTTTCTTCATAACAAGGAGGTCAGGTGGTGCTTGTGGGGTGACTTTAACGAAGTCAGATATGAAGACGAGAGATTGAATACGATCTTTAACAAAAGAGGTGCAGATTAACAAGTTCATAGAATCTGAAAGCTTAATTGATCTGCCCTTGGGGAGTTGTAGGGAAAGAAGTACACTAGGGTAAACGATGACGGCAGAAAGTTCAGTAAGCTCGATCGCTTCCTTGTATCTGATAGCTTCTACGAGAGTTGGAAAACTTTAGGAGTGATCACGTTGGATAGAAAACTATCTTATCATTGCCCAATTATGTTAGCAGACAAATCTTTGAATTTTGGGCCAATTCCTATTCACTTCTTTGATGCTTGGTTAGAAGAAAAGGACGTTGATTTAGTGGTGAAGGAAGCATGGAGCAAGCCGGTTACTTCACACGACCCGAACAAGCGTCTTCGAGACAAATTGAAAGCTGTAAAAATCGCTCTTAGAAAGTGGAGCCAGGAAAGGTTTGGATCACTGGATTCTCAATTAGAGGTCAAGAGGCAAAAAGTGGAAGACTGGGAAAGAGCGGCCGAAGGTCGGGTTCTAGATGCAAATGAGTTAGAGGAATGGAAGACTACCTGAGAGGAATGGCTAAACTTGGACAGGAAAAACGTTAGAATGTTGAAGCGAAAAGCAAGGGTGAAGTGGTCGATTGAAGGGATGAAAATTCTCGCCTCTTCCATTCGGCAATTAGAAGACGGGATCGAAAGAATAATATGAGAGGTTTAGTGGTGAACGGACAATGGACAGAGGATCCAAAGGAAATCAAAAAAGTGGTTGAAGGTTACTTTGAAAAGATATTGAAAGAGCAAGGGGTAAACAGACCTGTGTTCAGAAGCTCTTTGTTCCAAAGATTGTCCGATCAAGAAGCAGCTGGTCTAGAGGTGCCATTTTCAGAAGTTGAAGTTTGGACAGCAATAAAAAATTGTGGAAGCTCCAAAGCCCCGGGGCCGGACGGTTTTAACTTCCGGTTCTTAAAGAAATTCTGGCCACTTCTTAAACAAGATATCCTGCTTGCTTTAGAGTGGTTTTGGGAGAATGGCAAGATTAATGATGGGTGTAACTCGTCCTTTATTTCTTTGATTCCAAAAGTGACGTGCCTGCTAAATTTGAATGAATATCGGCGAATTAGCTTGATTGGCAGCTATTATAAGATTGTTTCTAAGGTGCTCACCGCCCGTCTTCAGAAGGTAATTGGTAGCGTAATCGGAGAGGAACAACATGCCTTTATTCACGGAAGGTATATCTTAGATGGGTCCTAATAGCTAATGAACTTTTGAGTTTTGTTACAAAAGATAAGACTAAATCCTTTGCGTTCAAAGTAGATTACGAAAAAACTTACGACTGCGTATGTTGGGAGTTTTTGTTTGATACAATGAGATCCATGGGGTTCGGGGAAAAATGCATCCGCTGGATTAGAGCGTGTTTGGAGTCTTCTAAAATATCCATCTTGGTAAATGGTTCACCAACGGGTGAGTTCAAAGTTTCCAAAGGCCTTCGCCAAGGGGACCCAATATCGCCATTCTTGTTTGTGATTGTAGCGGAAGCACTAAATGTGGCGATGAAGGAGCTAATTGGTAAAGGAAAGTTCGAAGGGTTAGAAGTAGGGAAAAGAGTGAAGGTGTTGATCTCACACCTACAATACGCTGATGATACCTTATTCTTCGAGGTCGGTAATCCGGAAAACTTAGCAAGATTAATAAAAACGCTAAGATGTTTCGAATGGGCAGCAGGTCTAAAAATTAATTTCAACAAAAGTAAACTGATCGGTCTTGGTGTTAGCGACGATGTGTCTAGAGGGTGGGCAAGTTCCATAGGATGCGGGTTAGAAGGTCTACCTTTCAAGTGCTTGGATTACCCATTGGTTCTAGGATGAGTTTCATTGAAAGCTGGAATGGTGTAGCTGAAAAATTCAGCTCCAAACTTACAAAGTGGAAGGCCAAAACGCTCTCTAGCGGCGGGAGGCTAACTCTAGTGAGATCGGTGTTGAGTAGTATTCCTTTGTATTCGTTTTCTTGTTTCACGCTCCGAAGGGTGTCTTAAATTTTCTCGAGAGGGTGAGGAGAGAGTTCTTTTGGGGTGGGGGGATGGGCGAAAAAAGAGTAATAAATTGGGTTAATTGGGAGAATACCTTAAATACCTTTGGGAAAGGGGGGTTACTAATTGGTTCTCTTGCAGGTGCAAATTTGAGCCTTCTCTGAAAGTGGTGGTGGAGATTCGCTAAAGAAGACAAATCCTTATGGGTTCAAGTTATCAAAGGACTATACGGCAAGGACGGAGGGCTTGAAGGTCAAGGAACGGCAACCAAGCGAAGCGGTCCGTAGGGAGGAATTATAAAGGCAGGAAAAACGGTGGATCGTCTGGGGGTTAACTTTAGTTCATTAGTGGGTAAGAAGCTAGGCAATGGTGATTGATAACACCAAAATTATACATGTTTTGGTTATGCTTAATTGTCTGATTTCACCCCATTTCTCACCCATTTCTGAGCTAATTACTTACACTTTGGACTGATTCTTACTTTTATAGGTTTTGGAGGCCGTGGAACGGAAAAGTACGGAAAAAGGCGAGAAAACTTGAAAATTCGAAAACATCAATCCAGAGACCATTTCGCGTCCGCGAGGTTTTAAGTCTGGCGCCGCCAAGTTCGTCAAAGTTGGAAATCTAGGGTTTGATTTAAGTGTTTCGCGCCGCGAGCCAGCCGCTTGGCGATCGCGAAACGGGCTCCGATCCTTTCCTTTTAAATACTGGCCTCCTCCTTCAGTTGAGATATGTGTGAATAAACAGTTGAGTCCTCTGGTGTTAGTAGAGAGAGAGAGAGAGTTATTATGCCGATACGCTGCGGAGTTTGATTCTCGATCATCCGTCGTTGTACTGTCGGTATAATGTCTGTTTCTACTCTTTTGTTTGCTGACTCTATGATGTTTAGTGAGTAGTTGTCTTTAGTGGTACTTATTATGGTTGATAAACCTTGTGGATGATGATTTTATGATTTAATGTTTATTGGTTTGTCTTTGGTTTATTGAATGTATGTTATGGTTCCGATTTGATTCGTATTGTATGGTTATTTGAATTCGTTGGTTGGGTGTATCTGTTTGACCAAGATAGATAGACTCCGATAGGTTAATCAACCTTTCTTAACCTTCCCTTCGGAACCCGGATAGTTGTGTTAGGTGGTTAGCTCGGACCGAGAGCAGCCAGATATTAGAATACCATGCAATAGAGATAGAATTGGGTAGCTGATACTAGATTGCCTGACAAACAGTCTATGTATTGGGACTAGGGAGACCAACCTAGTTGATAGCCGTAACAATCACATGCTAGGGTGTCCCAGACTTAAATTCCTACAATAACCAAAACAACCAAACCTTTGGCCAATTTAAATCATCCACTTGGGGAGTCGTTATACCATGATAAGTACTACTGTTTTCATTCATATAGTTTTAAATCATCTTTTCATTGCTTTCTTAGTTAATTAGTTAATTTAGTTCTCTCTTAATTAATCAAACCTTTTTCATAAAACCCCCATAGCTTTAGGTTAATTAAACTAGCTAAGATTAATAGTCTACATAACTTGACCGTTCCTAGTGGTAGATACGATACCTAGACTTTCCTACACTATATTACTCACGATCAGGTACGCTTGCCTGTGAATGTGGTAACAGTGGCTAGGCATTAGAGGTTAAAACTTGTTTCGCTTTTTATATACGATAATTACCGCATCAGTGATTCAACTAGATTTTGGCTCGATAGATGGCTGGGCCCTTTCCGGCTTTGCGACGAGTTCACGTGGTTATTCCAGCTCGAAATCAACAAAGAGGCTACGGTAAAAGAAAGATGCAGTTGGGTAGGGTATCAATGGATGTGGAAATGGAATTGGCGAAGAGGTACGAGAGGTAGGGAAGCAGGAGAACTGCTCAGCTTAATAGACAAGTTGGGTGAATTAAAACCGCGGGTGGAGGAGAAAGACACAGCTTTCTGGTGGCTTGACATTAATGGGGAATTCTCGGTTAAAGGCTTACGACGACTGGTAGATGAAAAATTGCTCCAAGAAAACTTGAACTTTTTGGAAACAAGCTGGATCAAAGAGGTGCCGAAGAAAGTGTCGATATTCGTTTGGAAGCTAAGGCAGAAAAAACTCCCGGTGAGAGCGGTCTTAGATCAACTGGGGATGGATCTACATTCGCTACTATGTCCAAGGTGCGAAGGCGAGGTGGAAACAATCGATCACGCTTTCGTATTTTGTGAGGAGGTAAGGGGCTGTGGAAGGAGGTGTTCAAGTGGTGGCGGTGTGGGGAGGTAACCGTAAATTCAATCGATGACCTGCTTTCTTTCCAGGACGACACGTGGAGTTCGGAGAGGGTAAAACTGAAATGGAAAGCCATGTTGTGGTCGTTCCTGTATTTGTTATGGAGGAATCGTAACAAAGTTGTCTTTGAAAAGGGGGTAAAGAAGATTGCGTTGGTTTTTGGAGATTTTCAACAACAATCCTTCTCTTGGATTCATAACAGAACTAAGCAGGGTATGGGGTCAGGGGCTGATTGGTTAAGCCACCCTCATTTGGGTTAGTGGCTTTCTTTGTTTTTAGGTGTTGGTGGGTATGTTGTGTGTTTGTTTGTTGTGTAGAGTGGTGGTAGTTTTGTTTGCTTGTATTTTGGTTGGTGCCTCTGTTTGCTTTGCTCCTCGCAAAGCTGCTGTTTGTTTTTTCCCTTTTTGGTTGGTAATGATATGCTTGCTTTTCTAAAAAAAATAATCACATATGAGTAGCATTTAAAAAAATAGTTCTCTCTCTCCCTCCCTCCCTCATGAGTTCTCCATACTACTATTCTCCAACCACCCAACCATATAAAGTGGAAAGTTTACATCTAAAAAATTATTAGCAAGATTTTATATTATGCATATATAGTAATAGTTTATGGTGTTTTCATTGAATCAATCAAGAAATAAGTATTTCAAGTGAAAGGCGGCGTACGTGGTTGATGTTCGTTGATCGGAAAGAGATATTTGTTGCCATAATCTCCCACTTGCATACCAACATATATTATGAATAAAATCGAAAAATAAATCCAAAAAGTCAAGTGTAAACCACTAAAGTGTAATTTTTGAGGGAGCACTTGGTTCAGGTGGTGTCAGACTCAAGAGGGAATGGAGGATAGGGAGGGTGATCAGATAAGTCACGAAAGGGGAGAGAGAGAGAGAGAGAGATGAGGAACACCTTTTGTAGGGATGGGCATATGATACCGAAATCCCAAGCTGAACCGGGACCGTACCGAAACCGAGACCGGACCTGGACCGATACATGGTATACGGTACGGTAAACAGTTCTCGAATTTGGCCCCAATCGGTTTCGGTCCAACCGGTTTTGGTACCGGGAAAAAAACCCAAAAAAAAAACGGTCTGTACCGGTTTAGGAAGACTTCAATTTTTTGGTAACAATTCGTTTTCCAACTATTTCTTTTCCAAGATATGATTTCCATTCCGTTTCGGTCTATATCAGTTGCGGTTCCGATCCGGAACAACTAAGCTCATCCCTAACCTTTTGAGTTTTTTATAAATCATAGGGGCCAAAAGTGGTGTTTACTTTCTTCTTATTCATTGTGGTATTTCGACCAATTTATATAACCCACAATTAATCGTTTTGAAGTTAACTATCAACTAAAGATTCAATTGCCATATGCAATTAACACAAATGCTGGGAGCAAACACACATGGTTTGACCTATTGAGCTACCTACAAAGATTTTCATATCTAATTAATTAAAAATAAAACTCAAAATCATAAAATATATATTGGATTTGATCACATTTTTATTATTTTTATTCAAATATTTCTTTTTTTTAACGCCAAAAAAGAGAACACTAAATCATAGCTTCGGCTAGGCCATCACCCCAACAAGCGAACTCAAAAGATATTATTAACACAAAATGTCTCAAAGATAGAAACACCACAGAAAAACCACCAACTACATGCAACAAAAAACCAAAACCAACAGCGAGAAACTAAAGGCCATCTACAAGAAACCAACGACCAAAAGGGAAAGGGGGTGACTATTGGCCCGTATCATTCAAAGGGTCTCGAATCCATGAATTCCAATAAACCTTCATCTTTGTATTTCTGTTTCCCAACCAGAGAGCAGAAGAGTTGGTAACCAAAGGGAAGAGATCCATATTCTTTACTTTGGCTTTTTCTTCGTTGTTAACTGCAAAAAGAATTCGGTTTCTCCATCGCCAAATGTGCCAAAGGGTTATAAAGCAAATGCCTTGGAAGGTCTTATTCCATATTTCATTTTGCCCAGTAAAGAAGGCCACGTTTTTTTGTTGCTTCCAAAGAATCAAACCGGGGGGTTGAGATTCCCCACCATGCCCAAACCTTTCTCCAAAGAGTTTCGATAACCTGACAGTGTAGAAAAAGATGTTCCTCATTTTTCGGATGAGAGTTACAGATAATGCAAGATGTCGAGCCTACTCCAATCCCTCTATCAATCAGGTTTTCTTTGGTGGCCAGGCCTTTATTCCATAATTTCCAAATAAAGATTCTTACTTTAATAGGAATGAGCGTGTTCCAGAAGGGAGAAGGAGTAATCAAAGTACCTTCCAACATCCTTGATTGAATTAAGGAGGACATTTGTTTTACTAAGAAACCTTCATTGTTTTGCTCTCAAGACCAATGATCTCTACCACAGTTTTTGAAATTTGCGTTCTCAAGCAAGGTGATCATCACATTCAATTCTTCCAAAGTTCTGCCTCGAGGGTGCGATCTCCAATTCCAAAGGCCTTGCCATGATCCTGAATCGTAAACCTATCTATTACAGAAGGCCATTTTTTTCGCGATCCAAATTGTATAAATGTCGGAATTGATCCATTAACGAAGTTCCACCACCGATCGCTGGGTCTTCCCAGAAAGATGCTTTAGAGCTGTGAGCGATTGTCTTTGAGAAAGACGAGAAAAATCTTATACCCTTTTCTTCAATCTGCATACAGCCATCGATTATAGAGGACCAAATCGAATTAACCCTCTTCCGATTATCGTTTTGAAAACCACCTTTATCGCCATAAAATTCGACAATGACATCCCTCCACGTTGAATTTTTTTCGATCAAAAACCTCCAGTACCATTTTGAAATAAGGGCCAAATTTTTTGCTTTAAGGCGTTGGACTCCCAACCCTCCATCTGATTTGTCACGTAACACTTTACGGAGGCCACCCAATTGGTTCTGCTTTCTCCTTCATTCATGCCCTAAAAGAACCTTCTCCTTATGGATTCAAGATGTTTCAAAACACCTTCTGGTACTTTCAAAATCGAGAAAAAAATAAAGAGGAAGAGCCGTTAACACTGAGTTGAGCAGTGTGTATCTTCCACCTATTGAAATAAGCCTTAATTTCCATGAAGTGAGCTTCTTGTTGAATTTGTCGATAACTACCCTCCATGAGGTCCTACGCTTCATGTTTTCACCCACAAGGAGATCGAGGTATGTGATAGGGAGAGACACAAATTTACAGCCCAAAGTTTCTGATGAGTCCTTAACTTTAGAATCTAGAACACCAATGCCTACTAACGAGCTTTTATAAATATTCAACCGAAGACCTGAGACATCAAAGAAGCAGTTTAACAATTTATTGAGACTGAAGGCATTTCTTTTAGACCATTTTCCTAGAAAGAGGACATCGTCAGTGAAATGCAAGAGGGAGAGATTACGATTGCTGTTGAAAGTTGTAATCCCTTGAACATTCCTCTATTACATGCTTCCTTAATCATTACTTGAAGGGCTTTTCCGATGATAAGGAACAAGAAAGGTGAGAGAGGCTATCCTTGCCTAAGGCCCCTCTCCATTAAGAATTCCTTAGTCAGGACTATTCACCAGTACTAAGATAGTGGCAAAAGATAAGCAAGCTCGTATCCAAGAGATCCATTTTGATCCAAAACCCATTACTTTCATGACATGAAATAAAAAAATTCCAACTCACGGAATCAAAAGCCTTCTCGAAGTCTACCTTGAACAACAATAGTTTCAACTTTTCTTTTGAGGCAAAAGAAACTAACTCGTTAGCAATTAGGATTCCATCCAGCATTTGACGGCCTGGTATAAACGCAGACTAGTTGCCACTAATTAATTTGGGAAGAACCTTAACTAGTCTTGAAGCTAGAAGTTTGGCCAAAATTTTGTAGGTACATCCAAGAAGGCTGATGGGTCTGAAGTCACCAAATTCCAGCGGGTCTGTTCTTTTTGGAACAAGGGCAAGAAAAGAGGCATTGCAGCCTCTATTTAACTTTGCATGCCTTTTGAAGAATTTTATGGCTTTATAAAAGGAATCCCCCAAAATTTCCCAAAACCTTTTGATAAAGTTAAAGTTTAGTCCGTCTGGACTTGGGGCTTTAGCTCCATCGCAATCCCATATTTCTTCTTTTTATCCATTGTGGAGAGCAGTTTTTGTTGGTTAGTTTGAATAAAAACGCGACAAAATGAATTTTTATTAAAAAATAATAATCCAGAAAACAACCAATCTCCAAGAAAAACAGAAAGCCGATTGTTGGTTATTTGAATATTAAAACGATTCTGGAAACAAACTCTAGAACACTAAACAAAGAAGGAGTAGAAGAATAGAAGTAACAAAGGTTCCGAGAACCGAGTTAGAGGTAGCCGAGGCTCGTGTTTGACACGATCCCCTTAAGCAGATTTGCCGTCTGGTCCTTGGGTACAACGGCTGAAGCAATTGTAATACTGCTGGACGGAACTTGCCTGAAAATTTGTTGCCGGAAAACCGTATGCAAAGAAGAATAAGAAGATGAGAGAGTCTTTCAATTTTCGGTGTGTCTAGAATGAGCTTGCTTGGGTGCGTTTATAAACTAGAAAAACCGTAACTGATGAAACCGACAAATTAATTCGTACATTCAATTCTAGAATAATAACGTACGTAACCGACGAATGAATTTAAAATCGAGAATCAAAACATACGAAACCGACGAATGATTTTAATTCTAGAATAAAAACATACGAAACCGACGATTTAATTCTAAGAGAATAAAAACATATGAAACCGACGAACGATTTTAATTCGAGAATAAAACGTACGATTTAATTCTAAACATAATCTGTCAACTTCAGTTACACAAATCAAAACCCAAGTACTCATCTTTGAGAATCGATATCTTCATTCACGCATTATTCGTTTTGGACACTCGATATACCGATTCGAAGCTCTCATATATTAGAACACAAACCCATAAAGAGTTAACTATATATAACACATTTATATATAATTAATTTTGTCCACATATTGGTAAAAAACCTATATTTTACCAAAAAAATTCCCGCAATCCCCCACATGAATGGAGATCGATCTCTGCATATGAAAATCCGTACAAAATTTTCCAAAGGTCAAATCTTGCATAGGATAGGTAGGTGTTACCCTTTGAACCTTCCCTTATGAAACATACTCAGTCTCCTAACTGTCAGTAGACTCGATGTCTTTGAACTGATCAGTCATTTGTGTAAAGAATTGCATATTTCACACATGACTCTTCCTAACAAGTTCATATCCTCGTAGTCGTGTTCGTTACGGTCATGAACACTGCCTGTTTCAGAGAAAGCTTTTAGGAATGTATCCCCAATAATTCCCTTCGAAGCGACCCTATTTCTCTTTCTCATAGGTGATTATCAATAATCATTAAAAGCTTTATGCTTATCCTCATATTTCACTGTCTTTGAAGTTTATTAACTCCCCCACAGTGATGTTCCTCATTCATACAACTAGGTTGTTCTTTTGAACCTAGATCTTGGGATCTCCAGTCTTCTGGGTAAGGTTTCCTTTGCATGAATTTATTCATTCAATGGATTTAGTCCTATTCCTTTGGACGACTTATAAACTAAATCTCAACTTAGGCCTTTCGTAAGAGGATCCACAATGTTATCTTTTGACTTCACATAGTCAATCGAGATAACTCAAGTAGAGAGTGGTTGTCTTATCATATTATGTCTACGTCTAATGTGCCTTGATTTCCCATTATACATTTAACTTTGAGCTTTGCCAATTGTTGATTGCCTATCACAATGTATACAAATGGTCGTTACCGGCTTAGGCCATTTGGGAATATCCTCTAAAAACTGACGCAACCACTTTGTTTCCTTGCCACATTTATCTAGTGCGATAAACTCAAGTTCCACCGTGGATTTGGCTATAATAGTTTGCTTGAACGATTTCCAAGATATAGTTGCACCTCCAAATTTAGACATATATCCACTTGTAGATCTGGAATCAAATATCCAATTTGCATCATTGTATCCTTCGATTATAGCTGGATATTTTACATAATGCAGTCCATACTCTCTTGTGTATCTTAAGTACCTTAACAATCTAGTAATACTCTTCCAGTGTTCATCACTTGGATTACTAGTGTATCTACTTAACCTGCTTATTGCGTATGCTAAGTCATGTATGGTACAATTCATGAGATACATTAGACTGCCAATTATTCTTGAGTGGAAATATTCCACTTGTGCAACATTATCTCCACTATTTTTGGATAATTGTTGTCTAATGTCAATCGGAGTTCTAGCTATAGTAGTGTCTCCTTGGTTAAATTTCTCAAGAATCGTGTCCACATAAGGTATTTGACTTAACACTAGACCATTTTGAGTTCTTGTGATCTTGATTCCAAGTATCACATCTGATAAACCCATGTTTTTCATGTCAAACTTAGATTTCAACATATCATTCGTGGACCTTAGGTTGCCCGCACCGGAGGGTTGGGTTTGACCGGGTATAGCCCGCCGAGCCCGGCGGGTTAAATGGGGTTGGGTGCGGCGACGAAGAAACCCGACGGGTTAAATGGTGTGCGGCTCCGGAGAGCCGTTGCCAAACGGCTCTCTTCAACGGTAAATTTTTTTTTTTACTTTTTTTTCATTTTTTACTCCTATATAAATACCCCTTTATACCCAACTTATTTTTTCACACCAACTCTAAACCTCCAATTTTTCAACTCTTTAAACCTCCAATTCTTCAACCTCCCACTCTTCAAACATCGTGAATCCAAACGATCGAAACCTCGGATCTTCATCCCGGCCCGCGAAAGATAAACGTCGGGCAGAACCCGAGACCCCTTCCAATCCCTCTTTCAAAGTCGAAGTTACACATACCGGGTTCCCTCCACAATATCCACCCGATTATGAGGTCCAAATTTCGCCCAAAGGTTTTAGTCTCACAATTACTCATCTCACCAGCTCTTTAAAAGTTCCTCAACCCGGGAGCTCTTCACAAGCTCCTTATCAACCGTTTCCTAATCCGTTTGTGAATCCACAATTTCCTCCACCCGATTGGGGTACTCCTTATCAACCACAATATGTACCCAATTACAGAGCCCTACAAGATGAAGGCCCGGAACATGAGGAAGAGATTTTCCCTTCCGATGACGGAGAACTTTCACCAACGACCCAGATGGAAGAAGACATTAAGTTTTACACCGCCCCGCATGGCCATCTTCGGGGTAAACGATTCCACAATGTTATGAAGCGAAAAACCCAAATCAAAGCCAAACATGGCTTGTAATTTTTAGTTTATTTAATGTTTTAGTTTATTTTATTTAATTATGTAATGTTTAATTTTAATTAATTATAAATCTTATTATTAACCAATTACATGTTTTATTTAATTATATTATTTATTTATATAAAATAAATTAAATAAATTAAAAAGTGAGAGGGTTGGGAGGGTTGGGTGTGAGTTGGAAAGGGTTGTAGAGGGTTATGGGAGGGTAATGAGAGGGTTGGGAAAAAGCTGATGTGTCAGCTGATGTGGCATTAAAAAAGTGAGTGGGTTGGGAGGGTTGAGAGGGTTGGGTGTGGGTAGCCTTATCATTTTGTTATCACCACCGATGATAAGCATATCATCAACATATAAACACAAGATGACATAACCATGAGTGGTGTCTTTCACACTTATCACACTCACTTATTTTAAAACCATTTTCCAACATGGCTTGATCAAACTTTTGATGCCATTGCTTTGGAGCTTGTTTTAGGCCATATAAAGACTTAACAAGTTTATACACCCTATTCTCCTTAATTTGGTCAACAAATCCCTCTGGCTGCTCCATATAGATTTCTAACGGATGCACTTGCAACAAATCCCTCTGGCTGCTCCATATAGATTTCTAGATCTTCCTTTGATGAAGATGTCTAGATAAAATACCAATTTATCATTTATGGACCTAATGATCCATCCTTTTCCACCGTTAAGACATCATAGCTTATCAAGTGTTTTTAGGATTTGTAAGTCTCCAAGTGTGACCACCAACCAACTGGTTGCTTGGAGTCTTCAAAATCATAAATGAATCATTTGCACAAATCTTGATTCAAATGATATGAGTATCTACTCAATCTGTTTTGCATAAGTTGATATAACTTATGTATTTAAACATTTTCATTGAGTAATTTCTTCTTCTTTATCATAAATAGAGTTGTTGGTTATGCAATACTTTTTAAGCTATATCAAGAACACACACATATATTGATGAATTCACAAAAAACATTGGCCAGATGTTCTTGTCAATGCACCATACATGAGTGTTCTTGTCACCACCAATGAGCTTAATCACAACTCTCAATAAGTGACAACTCAGGCATCCAAACTCTAGGATCCTAGTTGTAATAGCCATATTCAATGATCGGTATATCATCATACTTGATCATGACTTGGCCAAACTTTTGATACTCTTACATTAGAGTCTCATTTTGGTCACACACTTGATAACACATGTTTGAAATCTTTTGTTTATTGTCATATCTTTCATTAAAACTCATATGACAAGTTAGATCCAAACTTATCGGATTCGTCTATCAATTGATATCATGGCATTCTATTACCAGTCATAATTAATTCGTTATTAACACATAATTAAACAAATTAAAAATTGTAATGATTAATTCATAATTGACAAACAATTACATGAATTAAAACCGAAATTGCTTAATTCGTAATTAAACGAATTATAACCAAATTGGTTAATTTATAATTCACAAACAGTTATATGAATTAAAACTGAAACTATTAATTCGTAATTAAACGAATTATAACCGAAACATTTAATTCATTATTGACAAACAATTATATGAATTAAAACCGATATTGTTAATTCGTAACTAAACGAATTATAATCGACATGGTTAACTCATAATTGACAAACAATTGTATGAATTAAAACGACATTATTAATTCGTAATTAAACAAACTATAATCGACATGGTTAATTCATAACTATAACCGAAGTTTGTAAATAATTCGTAACTGACAAACAACTAAACGAATTAAAACCGAAATTCGTAATTGGCGTAATTAATTCGTAACCGACAAACAATTAAACGAATTAAAAACGAAGATTGTAACTAATGTAATTAATTCGTAACCGACAAATAGTTAAACGAATTAAAATTGAAATTCGTAACTGACGTAATTAATTCGTAACCGACAAACATTTATACGAATTAAAATCGAAATTCGTAACTGACGTAATTAATTCGTAAGCGACAAACATTTATACGAATTAATTCTAACGAATTAATTATCATATATATATATATATATATTTAATTTCCAATTGGTAAGATACCCCCACATTTTAAGGTACTATTTCATGTTGTCGATGGCTAACGTCTTATATTAATACATGTAGAACTCATTTCCGAACATGATTAATATTCCGATTTTTAAGACGTGGTATCTTGAGAGTTGTGTGTATCTTTTAGATGTAAAATTTTAAACAAACATATTTATATAATAAACCAATGCAAAATTTATAAAGTTTGAAAAACGAAATTCAAGCCATAATTTATTATCAAAATTTTAAAGATACAATAACAATAAACTAGATAGAATTACTATCCCTAGAACTCTCATTGTCCGAGATATCGATAACATGATCGAGATCCAATCGGTATCACCGATCTATTTTCTCACCCTATAAGATACTTCCTTGCCCATGTATCACCGCTCGGGAATGGAGTACTATAACACATCCATTTTCTGTTAATTCTCCCGCAGAAACTATTTTCTTGGATATTTTAGGGACATGAAGAACCTTCTCAAGAGTCAAAGTTTTTCCATTTGAACATCTTAACTTTACTGTTCCTATAGCGATAACCTTCATACGTCATTGGTTTAATAGTTTCACTTTTCCCACGATGTTTTTGTAATCAACAAAATCCGATAGAGAGTTAGTAACCTGATTTTCGGCTAACGAATCCAAAAACCATCCTCGAGCGGCCGACATCATTGTTTCACGTGCTAAGAAACCAATTGTCCCAAAAATTTGATCCCGAGATTTAACATCTCTTCAGGAGAAACTGTTTGAACTTCTAACCATTATTTGGTTCCTGAAAATTGTTTCATATTAATTAGTGGCACTGTTTACACAAAACAGAAATGAAACAATTGAAGTGAACTTGATTTTGTTCAAACATTCATTTTACTACAATCCGTTTTGTTATAAAAGCAATGTCATAACAATCGAAACAAACTTGATTTTAACGCTCAAAGGAACAAATGTAAATGGATTTCAATCTGTTTATTGCAAACATTTTTTATTGCAAAAAACCGTTTCAAGTAATTTGTTTTAACAAATATGTTTTCATGACAATTCGTTTTAAACAATCCGTTTCAAACAATCGAAACAAACTCGATTTTCGTAACATTCGTAAGACAGACAAAAATCTGTTGTTGGTCCCGTAAGGTGACCTTCAAGCAAGAAGAGATAAGTAGATGTGATTATAGAAGGGGGGTTAAATATAATCAAACACTTATGTCAGTTTTAAATTCACTTTGTATTAACAATGGAGTTTATAGATTGTTTGCGGAAGATAGAAAAGATAAACCTATTCTAAAACAATCTAAGTTACACTTCTTTCACTATGCAGTAAGTGAGAAGGTGTTTGAGAAAAGATAAGAACTTAGAGGGGTAAAAGAAAGAAAGGACTGAGGTATAAGATTGAAGAAAAAGAAGTATGGAGAACGTCTTCTTCACGTCAATTTATACCCCATGCATTAAATGCATGGAAGACCTACTATGTGCACGTGTTGCACTCTTAGTGGTCCTAGTGTACTATTTACTATTTACTATAAACAAATACCTTTGCATGTTGTGAAAAATGGTGCTTATAATAAACAGTTGTCTTATGGGCTGATAAGTACGGAGGGAACAGTAAAGTGATTGTCCTGTTGTACTATGTGCAAGAAAGGCGTGTAATCCTTTTGTGCATAAGATAAAAGACATTCTTTAATCTTCAGGATCAGGATACTAATAAGTGAGGAGGGCCTTGATGCTGATGATGATCAGGGGTCACTGTATCCTGATACTCTTCAGGGGGTCATACATGATGTGAGCAGCTTGCTATCACGAGTTCCGTCTTCAGATCACGAGCATTGTTGTTCCTGTCATCAGCTAATTCTTAGACAACGCTGATGGGTCTTTGGGTATGACTTGATGTATTCAGGAGGTCTTCGCTTCTGATCAATCTCAGTAGTTTCTAGAACAAACTCTGTTAACTCCTGAATCTAAGTCTAGAAACTTAAAAAAATTCCAAGTCTAGAAATTACAGTTGGAAATAGAACTCATAAAGGTATGTGTCTCATTTACTGTTTTGAGAGATCTTTTTCAGTACTATGATGGAATGAAGTACAATGCACTTAGAAGCATTTTCATTAATCTCATAAGGTTATAGTACAAGAGTAATAAAAATACACAAGTACATAATGAGTACTGAAAGTGAGATTTTACACAACTTCTCCCTTAGAAATTCGCTCGTCTACGATAAATCTGATTACACAAGCAAATACTTGGGAGTCTTCATTTGATTTGTCTCTGTTGGCGAAGAGCAGAAGAGTGACCAGATGTTTAGTGGGAGCTTTAGGTAGTTCGCTAAATCTTTGAAGGCAAAGAAAGTTGAGCTTGTCAGGAAAGCACATCCCATAAACTGGTTCCTTGATGACTTATCCTTCCTGGAGAGAGATTCCTGTTGGTATGGAAGGATCAAGCATCGAGAGGTCTTTAGGAGGAAAGTAGGAGGATCCTGACGATGGGAAACAGGGAGTGGGTCTCCTTATTGTTGCACCTGATCTTCGAGGAGGAGCTCTAGTAGAACGAGGAGGAGGCTGTACTAAAGCATCAGGGACTTCAATTGTTTTTCTGACTCTTGCGATTAGTCCACTGATCACTTCTTCCACTTGATCTTTATACTTGGCGTTTGCTTTGGGAAGGAGACCTCGAATCTCATTCCACTCTCTCATGTTGAAATCCGGCCACTACCACCCACCTGTTATAGATCTGAAATGATAGATCTGGAACTACGCTTCAAAAATCTAAAATCTGGCCACCACCACCCAAACCCACCTTTTTTTTCATAGCTTACGCGCCTACTATAGATCTGAAATCCGGCCACTACCACGCACCTGCTACAGATTTGAAATCCGAGGATTCCGATCTGAAACTGCTGTGGTGGAGTCTGATGGTTTTCACGGTCAGCAGCAAAGATCTAAAATCAGAGCACCTGGTGGTTTTTACGGTCAGCAGCAAAGATCAAGGGTCGCGGTGGTGGAGTCGTCGGTGGTGGAAGCGGGCAGCGGTGGAGTCGCCAGCTGTGGAAGTCGCTCTGATGGTTTTTACGATCAGCAGCAAAGATCAAGGGTGGCGGTGGTGGAGTCGTCGGCGGTGGAAACGAGCGGGGGTGGAGTCGCCGGCGGTGGAAGTGGCCGGGGGTGGAGGTGGGCGGCAGTTGAGGTTGGGGTGCGGAAGAGAGGTTATATTTATATGAAGGGTATTTTCGTCTTTTACCTATTTCTTAACAGATATTTTTAACGGACATTAAGGCAAGAGACCACCATCGTAACGAAAATCAAACCTCAGGGACCCTAGTCATGAAAATTAGGGTTTAGGGACCTCCATCATAATTGGACCCAAACCACAGGGACCAAATCTGTAATTTACTCTTAATATTATTAAATACTCTATTCTTGAAACTTGAATGTTGAAATATAACTAACATATTCCTTATATCTAATAGAATATATATATATAGAGAGAGAGAGAGAGAGGGATAATCAAATGAAAACCTTTTTATTGTGGAAAACTTGACGATCTAATCTAAACCATTAGATTTTAACAATCAAGGGTTATTAAGCCATGGAGAACACCATAACAGTTCTTATACTTTTTATTGCAACACACCTGATCATAGACTCACAGGGGCATTTTAGGCAATTTTATTTCATTAGAATCCACTTCCATGATCAGATGATTCAGATCTCTCTTTCACACATCAAATCTACTCCACCTTCTTCTTCCTCTCTTCCACCATCTCCTCCACCCTTCCTCCACCGGTGCCGTCGCTCCACCACCGTCGCCGGCACTCCACCACCGTCGGTGCTCCACCATGTCTTACTCTCCTCCATCATCCACCATGAAAGATGACCTAGATCTCGAATCCACCATGAAAGACGACTTAGATCTCGAATTCGGTCCAGATCTGACCTCCAGATGCCTTCACGTTTCAAACTCCGGCCATATTGACGATCTTACGTTCGAAACTTCACCACCACAGCTACTACCATCGTCCACCACCACCACCGGCGCCGCCGGCGCCACCTCTGTCGCCACCATCGCCACCACGTCTTCGTCGTCGTCCTCCACCATCATCGCCATCGTCTTCCACCAGATCTGGTAAGTTTTAATTAAAACCCCCAATTTCTAGGGTTCTTGAGATTTTTTCAAAATTAGGTTAATTTGATTCAAAATTGGAGATTGTTGCTTTATAAAAGTTGTTTGTAATGTTGATTTGAGCAACATATCTGAATTTTAACTTTTTTTTGAAGATTTTAGGAAATCAATCTTGAAAAAATAGAGTTTTTGAAGTTGTGTTCTTGAAGGTTCATTATGTGTTCTTGATTGTTTATCATTTTTGTTCTTGCAGATTCATCATGTGCTCTTGAAGGCTGAAGTGGACAACGATGTGAAGATTTATTAGATAAATTTAAATGTAAATAGACATTTGTTTGTATTCATTAGATGAATTTAAATGTAAATGGATATTTGGTTTTCTATTCATTAGGTGAATATAAATGTAAATGGACATTTTGTTTTATATTCATAAGGTGAATTTATGTTTGTATTCATAAGATGAATTTACATGAAATAGACATTATTTTTTGATTCATATGATGAATATAAAGTTTCATCTAGTTTGATACGATGATCTGGATTTCTTCTACTACAGATTCATATAATGAATATGAAATTTCATATTCTGCATATGAAATTTCATTAAAATCATATTCATAATATGAATCTGAATTTTCATATTTATTATATGAATCTGAAGTTTCATATTCATAAGATGAATATGAAATTTGATAATATGAATCTGAAGTTCGTATTCATATTATGAATGAACCGTGAACTTTTTTTGCAAAATGACGATCTTGCCCTTTATACCTATTTTCAGATCAAAGGCTTAGATTAGTCCTCTAGTTTACACAAATTATTTGGTTTTCTCTAGAAGGCCCTCTCTCTCTCTCTCTCTCTCTCTCTCTCTTATATATATATATATATATATATATATATATAGACATACACACACACAAGTTCGGCTACGAATTCAAATTTCATTGTGAACGTGAAGACAGCCAGCCAAGAGGTACCACGTGGTATATTCACTTTGAATAGTCATGTATTATTCAGAGTGAATAACACAATATTCAATGTTATTCGGTATTATTCACTCTGGATAATACATGATTATTCAGATTGAATATATCATGTGACAAACTCTCAGTTGTCTTTATGTTCAGAATAAAAAATGATTTCTCAATTAAATTTTGTCTATATATATTATTTGTTTATACAGTCATTTATCTTAATTAGTTTTATAAACAAAATTTGAAGTATTTTGTTATACTAAAAGTGTATGAAAAACTAATATCTTTCTATTGTCTAGAAAAATTATTGTAATATGAAGTCTAATTCAATGTAAATTTGTAATTTAAATTTTACAATGGGAATAAAATAAGAATAGAAACTTAACATAAATAACCATTTCAATCGAATAAATTCATTTGTTAGCAGTTTATTTTTTACACCTTTTTAAAAAGTCATTATTTCAACAAGTTGCTGAACTATAGTTATCAACTTGCAGAACTAAAATTATAGATTTGGTCTCGACGATTATCAAGTTGTTGAACTAATTACGTATTTGATCCCTATAGTTACCAAGTTGTTAAAAGAGCTACATGTACATGATATCTTTTTGACCTCCCCAAGTTGTTAATTTGTTAGTTACTTTGACTTTTAAAAAGAAATTATTACCTGATAACTTTCAAAGGATTCCTAAAAAGAAATTAACATAAGAAAAAAATGACAAAGATATAAACTCATTCATCAAAAATAATTATTTATGGGGAAATTGGTGGTGGTGCCTAAAACCCCACCCCATTGACCTTCTTCCTAGTTCCTCCCTATTCACTTTCCAATTTTCGTCTCATAAATAGATTCGTTAATAGTACCGTTTTAACAAATCCAAAACAATACAAAACGAAAAATTAACCCATCACTATAGTTAGGTCTGCTAAACGCTACAATCAAGTCCATTAAACAAAATCACTAGCTTCGTTGAATGGTTAAATAAAAAAATTTTGTTGAATCTGTTAAAACGAACTATTTTAACGTTGTAACTTACTAATGGCGTAGGTACCAATGCCAATTTCCCCTTTTTATCTCAATTTTCCAAACAAAAAATAGACAGGTGATTTTTATATTTTTTTGGAACTCAAAAAAAGAAAATAATAATAAAAAAAAAGAAATTACAATAATCTAGTATTTATAATACCAATAACTAAATTAACTGTAGCTAAAAACCGCCACCCAATAAGGAAAACGGATAAGCCGGCGGTTGTCTAACCTCCATCTCCGGCGAAACACCGCCGGAATAATTCACACCAAATCCACCGCCACCACCTCCGTCGGTAAAACTCCCATACATACCAACTCCGTTCACCGGAACCGATTCCACACCAAAAGCACCACCGCCGCCTCCGCCGCCAACGACGGCAGCTTTACTCCGCTGCCACGCCATCGATATCGTCTCCGGCGACGGCGATGACTGCCAAAACGGTAAATTACCATAATACCCTTCCGGTGAAGAACCTAAAATCCGGCATCCCTCATCGTCCGCCTTATGCTTCACCTTCGCCGCCGTACACGGCGGCGATGGCGACGGCGGAGGTATCAAAATCCGCTGCCTTTTTTTATGTATCAATCGCTTCGACCGTTGATCCTTTTCGAGCATCATCCGCGGTAGGATCTCGGGATCCTCCGCCACTTTATGGAGCAACGCCATCATCTGCTCCGGCCGCCTCTCCGTGGCCTCCAGCCGCTTGTTCATCCCGATGAGCTCGAGTTCTAGAGCCTTCTGTTCTTGATTAAGCCTTGCGATCTCGACCGCCATCTCGATCTCTTCTTCATCCTCATCACCACAACCACCACCACCACCACCACCACGGAATAATCGGTTATGATTCTGTTGTTTCTTTCGCCCGATGTTCTTTAGTAAATGTGTTTGGCCTCGTAGAAACCACTCGCTTGCGAACTCCCATCGATCGGGATCTACTTTTCTAAAACCCTAGATTTCATCCAAATTCAAATCCAAAACGAAATCAGTCAATAATTAGGAACTAATTGAAGCTAATTATACATGAAACACAAATTAGCATCAGAGATTATGTACAAATGCTTTCGTAAATTTTTGATTGATAAAATTCGAAATCCAAATCAATCAACAATTAGTTAATACTTGATAAACAAAAACAAAACACAAATTAGGATCGAGAGTAGGTACGATTGTTTCAACTTTTCATAAATTTTTAATTGATAAAATTTGAAATCCAAATCCAAATCAATCAATGATTAACTAATACTTGACGAACACAATTAAAAACAAAAACACAAATTAAGATCGAGAATTGAAGCTAATTACTACGAAAAGCAACACAAATGTTTACGTATAAATGTTTACATATTCGTTTAATTGATGAAATTCGAAATCCAAATCCAAATCGAGACTAAATCAATGAACGATTAATTAACACAAATTAGGATGGAAATTTTAAAGCTGAGTAAATGCTTACATAAGTGTTTAACTGACGAACAAAACTGGAGAAATTGTTGTGTTTGAAGTAAGCAGGCAATAGACGTTGAGAGAAATCGAGAGGCTGGAGGACGATGAAGCTGTTACCGGCGATCCCCCAGCGGATGAAGGCGTCGAGTGATGGATCGTTGACCATCTGGTAGGTTTTGAGAACGAAAGGCGCGATTATGTCGTTAGAATCCATGATTTCATGAGTGTGTGTGTGTGTGTGTGAAGGAGAGGAGTGATGGTTAATATATGAAGGAAGTAAGAGGAAGTGTGAAAGGCATGGCGGTCACGGCGGTGGGGCCGGAAACTGTATGGTGGGGCCGGCGGTTTTCAGATATTTTCACAGGTTAAATCACGCGCCAATACGAGAGAGTATGGGCTTTGTGTCATCATCAACCACTTTTTGGTTGTGAACCTGAGAATAACCGAGAACGCGACACGTGGCGGATGACTAGACGTCACGTCAAGTCCACGGAGAATGACTAGGCACGATTCATGGGAGGGCATTGAATTAAAGAGGGGGACCACACTCAAAGCCGCCACGTGTCGCGCTCTCGGTTGTCCTCACGTTCACAACCAAAAAGTGGTTCACATTTGAACTTTCCCCGCTCTCTGATTTGACACGTGTCGTGCTCTGGTGAGCCGAATTGCCACGTGTCGCGTTCTGGTGAGCCGGTTTCGGTTATCAAAACAATAAATAAAATAATGTAAAAGATAAATACCACTTTCAAAAATCCTCTACATAATTAAATCAATCGGTTTAAAAAATCATCTACATAATTAAGTCAAATCTTTTAATCCAAACTATAGATAAATATGAAAAAAATAAATAAAATAATGTAAAAGATAAATACCACTTTCAAAAATCCTCTACATAATTAAATCAAACAGTTTTAATCAAAAAATACACACCTCAATCTCAATCTCAATCTCTCAATCTCAATCTATAAATACCCCTTCCAATCTCTCAATCTCAATCAATTGCTGCAACTCTCTTAATTAAGTCACTACCAATTACACATACACACACAAAGGTAATTAATCAAACGCTCTTTAATTTTTATTTTTTCCTACACATGATGATATGATTATGATGATTCTATTCATGTTTATAGTCCAAGTTGGAGTTGTTGATTTCTCGTATGTGACTTTGTTTTTATGGTCATTGATTACACTTTTTGTGTTATTTTGTATTACAAACGCTCTTCAATTTTTATTTTTTCCTACACATAATGATATGATTATGATGATTCTATTCATGTTTATAGTCCAATTTGGAGTTGTTGATTTCTCGTATGTGACTTTGTATTTATGCTCATTGATTACACTTTTTGTGTTATTTTGTATTACAAAAATAGTTCTAATTTTTTATTTTTTTAATCTTTTGAATTTTTACCATATATATATATATATCATTTTATCACACATCCTATTAAATATTAAACTTCAACCTATTAATTCAACTATTTTATTTTAAAATTATTAAACTTTATCCTAGTAAATATTAAACTTCAACCTATTAATTCAACTATTTTATTTTAAAATTATTAAACTTTATCCTATTAAATATTAAACTTCAACCTATTAATTCAACTATTTTAGATTCAAAATATTTTATCTCTATCAATTTAAATATTAAATTAATCTACCTATTTTATCTATATCTCTCTCAAATTACTCGTATGATTTTTTAATTAAATTACCCCGTGTATTACATGGGATAAAACCTAGTATATATATATATATATATATAACTTATCCCTAATAAATAAATGGTTTAGATAAAGGTTGTATGGATTGTAACCTTTTACTGGGTTGTATAATAACTTATCCCTATATATCTATATAGAGGGAAGCTATTTTGTAAACCACGTATAACGTGTAAACTTATGGTTGCATAGATTAAATCAATAAAATTGATTTATGGAGTTGTTTAATATGATAAAAATGTTTCATAAACATTAAATTTTGATGAAATTGTTTCATATTTTGGTGTTTTTTATTCATATGAAACTTTTTTCTGGTTTCAATGAAACTTTTTCATTTCTACGTAAATATAAACCTTCATATGAAACAATGTCATCAAAAAATTTACGATATGAAACATTTTCATCATATTAAACAACTCTACAAAAGATTTTTCATCAATTTACATATGCAACCATGAGTTTACACGGTTTACACGTTATTTGTGGTTTACAAAATAACTTCCCTCTCTCTCTCTCTCTTTATATATATATATATATATATATATAGAGAGAGAGATATAGAGAGGGGAAAGTTCAAATGTGAACCACTTTTTGGTTGTGAGCGTGAGCACAGCCGAGAGCACGACACCTGACGACTTTGTGTGTGGGTCCCCCTCTTTAATTCAATGCCCTCCCATGAATCGCGCCTAGTCATCTGTCGTGGATCTGACGTGGCGCCTAGTCATACAACACGTGTCGCGCTCTCGGTTGTCCTCACGTTCACAACCAAAAAGTGGTTCACATTTGAACCCACCCCTATATATATATATAGGGGAAGTATCCGTTGCAAATGTGAACCATTTTTTGTTGTGTAGGAAAGTTCAAATGTGAACCATTTTTTTGTTGTGAACGTGAGTACAGCCGATAGCGCGACATGTGGCGGAGACTAGTCAATAAAGGTGGCTTTGAGAGTGGTCCTCCCTTTAATTCAATGTCCTCCCATGAATCGCACCTAGTCATCCGTCGTGGACCTGACGTGGCACCTAGTCATCCGCCACGTGTCGCGCTCTCGGTTATCCTCACGTTCACAACCAAAAAGTGGTTCACATTTGAACCCACCCCTATATATATACACTATTTATATTTATTTATTTGTTTATTATTACTTGTATTTTGTTTCACTTTTTCTTTATTATTCTTTTGATTTTTAATTTAAATAAAAGTAAGTTAAAAAAAACAACAACAATGTAACATGTTAGACAAATCCTATTGCACACTGGACAATTGGGTTCATAAGTAAACTTTGACATTACTAGATATAACGCGATTTAGGACTACAGTCATGACAAGTCAATGAAAACTTTGCTGTTAAGCTTGTTTGTGTAGAAGCAATATCGAGATGTGTGACCTTTTATGAAGTTTTTGTTAGGTCATAAAAAACATAGCCATTAGCCAATGAGGCAAAGAGGATAATATTGTATTGTAGTAGACGAGGTGTTACAAGTCATATCAAAGCTGTTCATGTGTAGTTCGGATATGGGACAACCGTTATCGAGGACAATAAGTCCTTAATTGAGAGTTTGTAACATTTTAGGCAAATCTCATATCATCGTGGACAAGAGGGAAGTTAAGTTCATAAGTAAACCTTTACCTTACTTGACAAAACGAGTTTTGGGCCACAAGCACGAAAGATTTATTGGAGCGGTACCAAGATGGTTGACCCACAAGGAAATGTTCAGTAGGTCGCTATAAACAAAACTATGAGTCAATGAGATAAAACGGACAATATTGTGTTGTGGTAAACGAGAAGTTACAAATAATTTGATTTTATTTTATTTTTGGGATAAAATTAGAAAAAGTTTAAAAATTAAAAATTCTTGTGTTTATAAAGAAATCCGAAAGAAATGAAGAGTATTATGTTAGAAGATCTCTATTTCTACCATTAAAAAATATGTACTTTTTTAATTAATGGGTTTGGAATATAATAAGATCATGTTTGATTAAATATAGGGTTTATGACTTGTAAGGGTAACCAACTATCCGTTTTGTACAAATGTTACCATTAAACTATTTTTTGTAGTCAATTGACCATTGAACTCTATTTTTTTGTACACATATAACCATTATGACCGGGAATAGCCGGTTTTGATGTGGATCTGTACACATTATACAATTGAACTATTTTTTTTGTACACAATATACCATTGAACTATTATTTTTTTGTACACATTATACCATTAACCTTTGATATGTTTACAAAAAAGGTGGCAATGACGTGGCAATGACTGCCACCACCACGGTCCACCGCCGCCACCACCACCAAGACACCATCGCTACCACCGCCGCCACCACCACGGTCCACCGCCACCGCCGCCACCACCACGGTCCACCGCCGCCGCCGCCACCACCACCACGGTCCACCGCCGCCACCACCAAGACACCATCGCCACCACCATAACCATATGGTGGCGGCGCCGATGGTGGTGGTTTGGTGGTGGTGGTTTGTTAAGTACAGAAAAAATACTTCAATGGTAATATGTGTAGAAACCACCACCACCACCAAAGCCACCACCAAAGCCACCACCAAGACACCACCACCACCGCCGCTGCCACCATATGGTTATGGTGGTGGCGATGGTGTCTTGGTGGTGGTGGCAGCGGTGGACCGTGGGGGTGGCGATGGTGTCTTGGTGGTGGTGTCGATGGTGTCTTGGTGGTGGTGGAGGCGGTGGCGGTGGTGGTGGCGGTGGTGGCGATGGTGTCTTGTTGGTGGTGGCGGCGGTGGACCATGGTGGTGGCGGTCATTGCCACGTCATTGCCACCTTTTTTGTAAACATATCAAAGGTTAATGGTATAATGTGTACAAAAAAATAATAGTTCAATGGTATATTGTGTACAAAAAAATAGTTCAATGGTATAATGTGTACAGATCCACATCAAAACCGGCTATTCCCGGTCATAATGGTTATATGTGTACAAAAAAATAGAGTTAAATGATCAATTGAGTACAAAAAATAGTTTAATGGTAACATTTGTACAAAACGGATAGTTGGTTACCCTTACAAGTCATAAACCCTTAAATATATTAACGACCACGTGGTCGTATGGATCGGTGACACGTATTTGGTTTTGGTTAAATAAAATATTAAGGTGTTTAAGTGATTCGTCAAGCGTATAAATATATTTTTAATCTTGTATCAATATTTTTTTTTTTGTAAATTTCTTTATTTTAAATTACTTAAAAACCAAAAGAAAAAGACCAATGGTGGATTGGATGTGGAAGGATGTGATTGGTTTAGGTTTATATAATTAATTAATCATTGCTAGTTATATTGAATAAAGTATCAATATTAAATATCGTTTTATAAGACAGATAATCGTGATGTATATATAGCTAAGTATGAATTAAAATATTATGAAATCAATTTTTATCTAATAAAATGATACCCTCATAAATGTTTTCTATAAATTTAAATTAGATACCCAAAATATCAAAATTCGTTGAACAACTTGCTATTCAAGTCTCAACTTCTCTTTATTTGCATAATTATAAAATCATTTTGTCAAATTAATTTAACCCATAAATGTATTTAGTTTAATTATAAGTTTATAACTATAAAATATTGATTTCATAGGTAGGTGGTCTATTTTTATTTGTTTATTTTAAATGGGGTATCATTATATGTTGAATGATTTAGAACCAAAGTTAACTCTTATTTTTAATTTTTAGTTGGACCAATAAAAGGGGGCCAACAAGCTATTAAGAATGCATGGCTATAATCTTTCTGCAATTTTTAATTGGGATTATTTTATTAGTAGATTATATTATTATATACTATATAAAGAGTAGCATATGTTTATTTAATCAAAGGCACCATCCATTATTTGCCCAAAAGGAAAAAGGGAATAATTAAAATATTCCTTAAAAAAGGTGACTACTTTCAAAATATTTTTTGTTTTTTTATCTAAACATCAATACAACATGTCAACGAAATTGATCATAATTTCTAAAAGAGTAAATTACATATTTGGTCCATGTGATTTGTCATCTTTATTTCAAAATAAATACATACATGATCCTTATGGTATACAATTTTACCATTTTTTGGTACTTACCAACACCTTATAAATGCAACAGTTAAACAAAGAGAAGGACCATATTTATAAAGAGTAATTTTGTTTTTTTCACTTTTGCCTCCCACTAAAATAATGTAAAACCACACAAACCATAAGAACCAAATCCAAAATTATTTCTGAAAAATAAAAATATTTATTTTCAACTTAAACTAATTAACTATTATATTTTAATATACATTAATTACTATACAATAATTTAATCTTATATTTAAACATATTTTCTTTAAATAAAATTACTTACTACAATATTTAGTTATTTTAACTAATTGTTATATTTTCATATATATATATATATATATATTAATAATTATATTTTAAGTTGAATTTTAATATATAATATAGCTTCTTTCAAAAACCTATGTATTACGGCGCACATACACACAAACACACACACACACACACACACACACACACACTCATTGGGAGATTCTGTAGAAAATGAAATACATGGATCATTAAGTTAACTGATTTAGCACATATGATTAAAATTGATATTTACAATAATCAATAATGTGCTTTCCAAAATAAATAAAAATAAAAATAATGTATACAAAACTGAGTGAAATAAATTGGCCGACGGGAGTGTCGTGCATGCGTGATCGTTATACAAAACTGAGTGAAATAATCAATTTAGTCGGCTTAAAGAGTTTAGACTCACGATCGATTAAGAAAAGTATTAAACACACTCAAACCACCTTAAAACCCCTTAAATTAAGTCCCTAAAGAGCCCCTAAAACATCCCGAAAGCCCACGTGAAAAACAAAAAAAAAACGATGAAAAATGACGCGTGAGAACAACAGCATCGGCGGGTTGGCCCGCGGCCTGACCCACGCCGCACCCGCGCAAGCACCATTTACCCGCGTCCGGGTTGCTGCACGACCTGGCCCATGACCAAATCCGTGCGGAGCGCTATTTTCCCCTACACCTCTTTTCTTCTTTCTCAACTATTCTCGATCTAACAAGTTTCCAAACACCATTTTAGCTTCATAAAAGATACACTTAATCCCCCATTCCACCTTAATCCCCCATTCCTAACAATATGAAATCAAAACCCTCAAAGAATTATAGATTGAACAACATTTTTTATAAGCAATTTATCCCTAAGTTACCCATAAAGGTGCTTTTCACCAAATCATCATACACCACTCAACTCCCAATTTTATTGCATCGAAACCCAACAAAAATGTCAAGAGATAAGATGGATCAAACCTTTGATTTCAATCTAACTATTAACCAACAAAACCCAATTAAGTTGTAACCCCACTTTTCCAAAAAACTAATTTAATTAAATACTTTAAATAAAAATTATATTAATTGCCAAAACTCATAGGTCATTAAATGAAAATCAATGTACGATTTACAAAACATAAAAATGTCATTTAACTCAGCGTCTCAAAATATGCGGAATAAACAGTTTTATTTCAACTATCATCTAAGGTTTGGTTGGAACTGTCTTCTGTCTCGGAGTCAAGCCAGGGCCATGCCTTTGTCCACACCCGAACTAATTCCTGAAATGAAAAAATATAAACAACAACGGGTAAACGAAACGCTTAGTGAGCAGACACTACATGTAACTTACACTAGCACACGCATACATACGCATAGCAGGTACCACACATACACATCACATCATCACATCATCACATAATCACATCATGCCTACAATAAGACAAATGACTGACACCATCTCATGAGAACGGAACTAGTTTCCCCCGACAGCTTAGGACACGGGTCTGCCCCCGCAACTCATCAAGGGCATGCGGTATCCCTATACTTCCTCGCCAGCTTAGGACACGAGTCTGCCCCCACAACTCATCAAGGGCATACGGTATCCCTTACACGACACTACCACCCATACATACACATATGATAGTGTAAACCACATGTAATAAAAACTCACCTGGCGAGATGCTACCCAAGTAAGCACGTCCACAAGAAAAGCTTCACCACGAACAACCTATAGATATACACATGCATACATATATCATAAACCTGTTAGGATAGTATGCGAGACAGTAACAGGGTTACCGTGTCCAATGTTATAAGACACAAGTAGGTCACACCGCTGCACACTAAATTAAGAACATTTGGATTATATGTGAGAGAAATAATTAATTGTTTATTAATTATTTAAAGAGAGAGAAAATAAATAATTATTTAAATTATTTATCAGTTAAATTAATCAGTTAGATTAATTAAAGGATAATTATAAAAGGAAATTATAATTATTAATCAGTTTGATAATTATAAGGTTTTATAATTGGCATCAAACACTGCCTAATTTATCCTTATAAATTAAGGCTTCAGGCTGATAAAAGGATATCTGATTTTCAACTTTTCCTAAAAATTTCTCTCTCTCTTCTCTCTCTCACGACCGGCGATCAAAGGGGTCGAGAATTGACCGGAGTTTGTTTTCGGGTATAATCCACGGTGGTCTAGCAACCTCGTTCTAGCTCGGTGTCAGTAGCGGTGTATCCCCTATCTGCTTTCCGGAGTCTATTCGTTCAAAGGTAAACCTTAAAACACCCTATAATTGTATCTGTAGTGATTTGGGATTGGATCCGTTCTTGGGGATCTAGGTTTTGTTTTTCCGCTGCGTGTTTGTAGCCTACGATTCCCAACAGTGGTATCAGAGCCACTTCCCAAAACCTGCAGATCAGGTTTATCTGTTTATTGGTTTGTGTTTAAAAATTCGATTTTTTACGTGTTTAAAAGTTGGATTTTTATGTGGCGGTGGAACGGCGGCAGTTAGCCAACCGAACCACCGCAGCCACTGGAAAACCACCGCCGGCGAGACCACCGATTGTGGTGGCCGGCGGCTGTTTATCGAAACAACCACCACGCCGCACCACAGTTGGTGGTTGCGGCTGTGGTCGACGATTACCACCGCACCACCGATTGTGGTGGCGGTGGCGATTGGTCACGGTGGCAGCGGTAAGAAAAACCACCGAGGATGGTGGTGGTGGCAACGGCTTTGGCCGTTGTCATCGGTTGAACCGCAAACCACCAGGCCACCCGCTGGCTGCCCTAAGGCCAAGCCAAGGCGGCGGCGGTGGCTGCTTGACTTACGCGAATACAAGGTAGCGGCGGTTGTTGTTGGTAATGCCGCCAGCCACGGCGGCGTTGGAGGCGATCGATTGAACAAACCACAGAAGCCGGAAACGGCGACGGTGGTGGTGATGTTTTTAAAACAGCCGCAGGAGGCGGCGGTGGTGGTGGTAAATGTTGCTGCTGTCGTCGTTCTCCGAAACGACCACCGGGAGGCGCGGTGGTGGTGGCGTTACGCTGCTGCTGCCGTCGTACTCTCAATCGACCGCCACACCACCGTTTGTGGTCGTGGCGGCGATGGGTTTTGTTTAATCGAGACCGCCAAGAGGCGGCGGTGGTGGTAGCATTGCGCTACTGCTGTCGTCGTTCTCTCAGTCGACCACCACACCACCGTTTGCGGTGGTGGTGGCGATGGCGTAGTTGTTGTTATTGCGCCGGCAGGCGGTGGCAATGGCGGCATTAGCGGCTGTTGTCATCGCCGATGGTGACAATGATAGTTGTGTTGGTGGCGGTGGTCGACAACCACCGCAATGGGGTGTCGACCACTGTGGGGTTTCCGATCGTTAGAGGGGACGGCGGCGGTGGCTTTCAAGCCACTGTCGTTGTCGGACCGCCGATCACCATCTGCCGCGAGTAGTGGGTTTCGCGCCACAAGTCGTGACTAATGAATGGTGGCTGTTTTCCCAGAACACCGACCAGTGCGAGGGCGGCGGCAGGTAGCTGTTGCTGTTCGCGGTAGGTGATATCGGATAAGGGTTATCCAAACCAGATAGGTTTGAAACCCTAGGGATAATTTTGATTTTATTATTACTTTTAAACTTTTGATAAAATAGAAATTAATTATCCGTTTATGTCATAGTCAAACCCTTTTGACCAATGGTTGTGATGTTATTTTTCGTATGTTTTATTTATTATTGGTTACGGGAGGCCTGCGTGCCATTTACAACCCGGTTTTGTAATGTAATTTTAATAAATTAAATCGAGACCCGAAGACGGAGCCAAGGAGATAACCATGGAGCTTGAGACCAGTGGGAGCGCCGAGAAGTTTTGTCCCTTAGGAATAAGACTGTCGTTTTGTGTTGGCTCACGAAACGACGATAGTTAAGGGTTTTTGACTATGACATGTTTTATTTGTGTTTATATTTGTGTTATAAATTGCGTGGTTGTTTTAGTTACGTGATTTCCTTTCAAATATAAACGTTTTTTTTAATGTTTTAAAAAGAAAAATTGGATACAAATACAGTTTGTGTTTGGATCCAAGTTTTTGAAAACTGTCATTTATAACCCTTGTTAAAAATCATAGATTAGTAAGTGCAACCCACTTTAGGGGCACCTCCGGTATAAGGTACATAGGGCGTTGTAAGTGAACACACTATGAACGTCCGTGTTCAAACCGAAACTGGAGGGTGATAAAACTCTGCGAATTATCTCCGGGTGGTACCGGCCAGGGTTTGTCCAGGTCCCGGGTGGTGCAGTCTATTTTGGTAATTATTTATTCACCGGGTGGTACCGGACCAAAATGCACTAGAGGGACTAAATATGCACGGATTATATATATGATGTCCCGACGATCTAGAAATCGTATTTTCGAATTAAAATACGATTGATATAGTTTTACCTACCATAAATCGCATGAGTCGGTTTGACATGATCACATGCTTCCCGACACATGTGAAATATGGATTCTAGTCTAATAAATTTATTTTAAGGGTAATAATTTATTAGAGATTTTATAATTATAAACTAAGCTTGGAATTTTATTCTTTATTGTAGATGTCTTTTTCTGTAATCCCGTTTTATACCCCTGAGGAATCACTGAGACTCATCAATGGAAAATGGAAACTTACAGGGCAAAATTTTCCAGTTTGGAAAATGTACCTTGATAATATCTTGCGTGCACAGGGTAAGTTTTACGTTTTAGATAAACCTGTATCACGACCTAAGAGTAATTCTCCTGAAGAGGAGTTTACTCAGTACTTCAAGTACATGGCGGATGAATCGGATGTCATGTCAATTCTGATTTTCTCTATATCATCCGAGTTCACGGATAGATTAAGAGATAAATCCTGCCACGAGGTTGTGAAAGATATAGAAAGCCAGTTAGGTTTCTATAAACATACAGGTAAGCTTCTGATAATGAAAGAGATACTTTCACTAAAACTGAAGAAAGACCAGTCAGTTAAAGACCATCTTATGGAAATGAGAAGGCTCTTTAAATGCTTGACACGTTTGGGGTACAAGATGACTCAGGAAGAGTTAATGTATCTCATGTGGTACTCACTCCCGAAGGAGATATGTGACACAGCTAGTGCCTACATGAAAGAACCAAAGACTGACGTGGCAGCACTACATGAGAACATTCTGGCCAGTCTAGAGCCGAAGCCAGCACCTGCTGATCTCATGGATACTGATTGGATTGATGAGCTGGGGGATCTGAGTTGCCCAGAATGCGGTAACAAGGATATTTGCGAGCACTCGATGAATATCGACCAGATAGAGATCGGTTTACCCGATGCTCCAGGTATCTTTATGATAGATTGCTTAATCACTTCTTATGAATCATGGGTAATTGATACAGGCAGTGGTAACCATATTTGTAATCATTTACAGGGATTCACTAGAAGAAAGACTTTGAGGAAGGACCGTTCGAACCTACGAGTTGGCGAAGGCACTCCGCTGATAGCTGAAGCTGTAGGATCTTATAGTCTTAGTTTACCCTCGGGTCTAGTTTTGGAACTGGATAATTGTTATTATCTTCCAAATATGATTAAGAATGTTTTGTCTTTTGATTTGTTAGTAGAACAAGGTTTTTATTACAAATACGACTATAAAATGATTTCTGTCTTTAAAAATAATATTTTCTATTTTAAAGCAACACCTGTGAATGGTCTATATACAGTAAATCTACAAGACAACAGTAGTGAAATCTATCATATAAGTAAACGATCCAAAGACATTGAGGATCAAACTTACCTCTGGCATTGTCGTTTGGGCCACATAAACAAGAAACGCGTTGAACTACTCCTAAAAGGAGGTTTTCTTGGCACTTTCGATTATAAACCTTTTGATAATTGCGAGTCTTGTTTATCTGGCAAAATGACAAAGCAACCTTTCAACAAAGAAAATGAAAGGGCTACTGACTTGCTAGAAATAATTCACACAGATGTGTGTGGACCATTTAGTCATGTGGCAAGAGGAGGATACCGGTACTTCATTACCTTTACTGACGATTTCAGTAGGTATGGTTATGTCTATCTTATGAGACATAAATCTGAAAGCTTTGAAAGATTCAGAGAATTTCAGAATGAAGTACATAATCAACTTGGCAGAAAGAACAAGTTTTTGCGGTCCGACCGCGGAGGCGAATATCTTAGCGATGAGTTTGACAATCATCTGATGGAGTGTGGGATTGTATCCCAACTCACACCTCCGTATAAACCTCAGATGAATGGTGTGTCAGAAAGGAGAAATCGTACTTTGCTCGACATGGTACGATCGATGATGTGTCACTCTACGCTGCCAATGTCATTCTGGGGACATGCGCTTGAAACAGCAGCACATATACTGAACAGAGCGCCAACAAAGTCGGTAGAAAAGACACCATATGAATTATGGAAGGGTAAGAAACCCAATATATCTTTTTTAAGAATTTGGGGTTGTGAGGTTTACGTCAAACGACCCACCTCAGAAAAACTCAAGCCCAAATCCGACAAGTGTTTCTTCGTTGGATATCCCAGGACCACCGTGGGATATTATTTCTACAACCCTGAAGAGAACAAAGTTTTTGTTGCTCGAAATGGAAAATTTCTGGAAGAGAAGTTTCTCAGTTCTGGGAACACCAGAAAGGACGTAGATCTACAGGTAGTAGACGAAGAAAACACTACACCAATTGTTGAGCCAAAAATTCAACATGAGAATGTTGAACCTCAATCAATTGAGGAAGTGCAAACACAGGACCTTCGCAGATCCAGTAGGGTAAGACAAGAACCAGATAGGTATCTTGGGTTTCTAGTCTCTCAGGATAGCGGAGACTTGAATGAACCAACATCATATGGAGAAGCTGTGTCAGGCAATGAGTCTGAACAATGGCAGGAAGCCATGAAGGCCGAGATGCAGTCCAAGTACGACAACCAAGTTTGGGAGTTGACTGATTTGCCACAACACTGTAGAGCTATTGGACGCAAATGGGTTTTCAAGAAGAAAACCGACATGGATGGGAATGTACACACTTTCAGGGCAAGACTGGTCGCAAAAGGGTTCACGCAAACTCATGGTATCGACTATGATGAAACCTTTTCACCAGTGGCCATGCTAAAGTCAATTAGGATTCTAATGGCCATTTCAGCGTACTTTAACTACGAGATCTGACAAATGGACGTCAAGACAGCCTTTTTGGAACGGAAAGTTAACAGAAGACGTCTATATGGAACAACCAGAGGGGTTTGAAGATCCTAAGAATCCTAATAAGGTGTGTAAACTGCTAAAATCCATTTATGGATTAAAGCAAGCATCTCGGAGCTGGAACTTACACTTTGATGAGCGAATCAAAGAATTTGGTTTCGCCAAAAGTGAGTTCGAGCCGTGTATCTACACTAAGTTCAGTGGGAGCATAGTAACCTTCTTGGTCTTGTATGTAGATGACATTCTACTCATAGGAAACGATGTTCCAACTTTGCAGAGTATAAAGAGTTGGTTAAGCAGATGTTTCCAGATGAAAGACCTTGGAGAAGCCGCTTATATACTTGGCATAAAGATCTACAGAAACAGATCTAAGCGGCTTATCGGACTTAGCCAAAGTACATACATTGATAAAATCCTGAAGAGATTCAGGATGGATGAATCCAAGAAAGGATTTATCCCGATGCAACATGGCATAGTGTTAAGTAAAACACAATGTCCTGTGTCTAGTCAAGATCATGACAAAATGAAATCGGTTCCATATGCTTCAGCAATTGGATCGATTATGTATGCCATGCTATGTACCAGGCCCGATGTTGCTTACTCAGTAAGTGTTACGAGCAGATATCAACAGAATCCAGGAGAACCTCACTAGGTGGCTGTCAAGAACATTCTCAAGTATCTGAGAAGAACGAAAGACATGTTCTTGGTCTTTGGAGGTTCTGAAGATGAAATTAGGGTCAACGGCTATTCTGACGCTAGTTTCCAGACCGACAGAGATGATTTTAGATCACAGTCAGGGTACGTTTTCACCCTAAACGGAGGCGCGATCTCGTGGAAGAGCTCGAAGCAGGACACGATTGCAGATTCAACTACAGAAGCAGAGTACATTGCAGCATCTGATGCGGCAAAGGAAGCTGTCTGGCTAAGGAATTTTCTATCGGATCTAAGAGTCGTTGCCAGCATCTCTAGACCGATCGATATATTATGTGATAACTCGGGAGCCGTGGCGCAAGCAAAGGAACCTAGAGAGCATCACAAGTCAAGACCTGTGCTCAGAAAATATCACCTTATCCGAGAGATCAATAGAAGAGGAGATGTGAGAATATGCAAGATTCCAACAGAAGAAAACGTCGCAGATCCGTTGACAAAGCCACTAGCAAGGGTGAAGCATGAGGCACATGCAAATTCCATTGGGATGCAGTACCTGGACGCCAGTAGCTAGTTTTTAGTTTATTAATTATTATTATAGTTCGATTTAAAACGATTCAATCATGTAAAGTTCTTGATGTAATAAATGGAGGTTTTAATTCATGATTGTTTTAAATTAACTATTTTTCGCATATTTAACGTATCCATGATTTTACAAAGTTTTGTATGAAATCTAAAATTCCGTAGCCACTTATTGAAATGGGAATTTCAATAGGGAGTTTAACACTATTATAAATACTTGATGATTTATTCGAAGTAGAGAATAAAAGCACAAGTGATGTGACCAAGTATTTATAGATACTCATCAGAGTGCTTGGGTATTGGAAGTGACCAGTATCAAGTCTGCTTCATGGAGCACCAGTCATAAGCATTGACTTGAAAGGTTATCCTTAGACCTGAGATATTTGGTTTGGAAACACGAGGACTACTGTACTCTTAGTGCGTCCTATTCTGCACCGTAACAGGGCGGCCATACGGGACGTGACTAGATGCAGCGGAAGCCGTGGATCCAAATGCAAGTAGTCAAGAAGGGATTTGCACCTCTTTCAAAAGAGAGATATTTCCGGGACCCTTGACGATTTAGATTGGCAGAAAACGCGTGGCCACGCTCGGATAGAATAACAAGTGTTATTTAGTAATATCCGTTACTGCAGGCAATCGAAATCAGAGTCAAGAAATACTTGAATTCGAGAAATGAATCCTCCACTCCATGTCTCAAATTCATTTTAGAAATATCGTGTGCAAAAGGAATGAACCTGTGTACAAATTCGAGCGTGAATTGTATCTCTGGATATAAGAGATCTTATAACCTGGTAAACCTAAGTGTCTGGCTAGGGACCTCCTTAGGCTAATGGTAACAGCACAGTTACGTGTCTAGCACAAGTGGGAGTCTGTTAGGATAATGTGCGAGACAGTAACAGGGTTACCGTGTCCAATGTTATAAGACACAAGTAGGTCACACCGCTGCACACTAAATTAAGAACATTTGGATTATATGTGAGAGAAATAATTAATTGTTTACTAATTATTTAAAGAGAGAGAAAATAAATAATTAGTTAAATTATTTATCAGTTAAATTAATCAGTTAGATTAATTAAAGGATAATTATAAAAGGAAATTATAATTATTAATCAGTTTGATAATTATAAGGTTTTATAATTGGCATCAAACACTGCCTAATTTATCCTTATAAATTAAGGCTTCAGGCTGATAAAAGGATAACTGCTTTTCAATTTTTCCTAAAAATTTCTCTCTCTCTTCTCTCTCTCACGACCGGCGATCAAAGGGGTCGAGAATTGACCGGAGTTTGTTTTCGGGTATAATCCACGGTGGTCTAGCAACCTCGTTCTAGCTCGGTGTCAGTAGCGGTGTATCCCCTATCTGCTTTCCGGAGTCTATTCGTTCAAAGGTAAACCTTAAAACACCTATAATTGTATCTGTAGTGATTTGGGATTGGATCCGTTCTTGGGGATCTAGGTTTTGTTTTTCCGCTGCGTGTTTGTAGCCTACGATTCCCAACATAACCGACCCAAAATTCGTTTCTAACTCTAAACCGACCTCTTACGGAAATAACATAGCTAAACTAGTCCAAATCCTACCAAACTTCACCACTCACCCTCTTTCACCATCCCTTAGGGGAGAACATTCAAAAAAGCCCCAAACGAACCCGTACGGAAAAAATATAAAATTGACCCAGTGCAAACGGTGGGTTGTCGGCGGGTTTATACCCGCGAGTAACCCGCCGATACCCCCAGTTCGTTTTCCTCACGGGTTATCGCCCAAACAACTGAGGTTTCCACCTCCAACCTCCAAATCAACCTCTTTTAACCTAATAGGTGTATACAAACTATTCCCACATATTCAATTACATTCTATAACATAAAACCATTACCAATACATCTGATTGATGATCAATTGATCATAAATCCCCAACCAATGTAGTACAAATCCTAACCTCTTATTCAACTACATAAACTAGCAAAATCTAACGATACAAAGGTTTAGAATTCATAGCTTACGATCGATTAACAACCGCACTTGATTCTCCTTCGTTTGCCTACGAGAATCGCACACACACACACACACACGCCGCTTAAATATCTAAATTAACTTGATTATTTATGGGTCAATTATTAACTGTGGGAAAACTCTTTCTCAATAGTTTTCCATTTGTGCAAAACCCAATAGTCCAAGCCCAATGATTCGAAAAATAGAGTTGAGATTTTTTTAAAAAGAGATATTTGACTAATGGTGATGAGGATTTGAATTTCACGTATTGGTTAGGGTGTTCAATAAAGTTTTTAAAATAAAGTTTTTGTCCACATTGTTTTGTAACGCGATTTGACTTGATTTGATTTGGTGTATCGTCCTATCTATCTTAGTTTTATTTTACATTTTTCTTTTTAGTGTGTTTTATTTGTAGGTTTTGGTGTGGAAAACTCTCGAAGTCTCTTATACTTTATGAGCCGATCTTCAGCTTCAAGTCTCTTAACCCGGGGAGTTTTTGTTTCCCTTTCACCTCTCTACTTGATTTTTAATTGTTGTTGCATTGGGGACAATGCAAGTTTTAAGTGTTGGGAGGCGGTTAAGTAGACTTAACTTGTTTTGATTTCTTAACCCATGGATTAATTGTTTATTATCTTATACCTTTCCGCATGTGCTTTAATAGTTGTTGCATTGAGGACATTGCAAATTTTAAGTGTGGGAAGGGGTTTAAGTAAACTTTTGCTTGTTTGTCCTTTGTGAATTATCTGGGATTATTTGAATTATATGGCATAAAATTTTCGAAATCCATGATCTTTTTAAAAATTTTGGGAAGTCAAAAGGATCATGCATTCAGGAAGATACTTTTTGGAGTTTTTATGAGTTTGAAAAAGTCATGTATATGCTTATTGCCATGAGTGATCCTCACCCAACTCCTTTTTGAGCCTATACTGTTTATATCTATTCATTTCGCGAGGATGCCGATTTTAAACCAAGTAGAACTTGTCACTTTGAATGCTTGTCGAGACCACTTAAGAAAAATATTTATCACCATTGCATTGATAGAGGCCTTCGTTTCAACACACTTAGCCTTCGTCAGATAAGCTCATTATAAGGTTATCTGATTTGCTGAGAACACCAAAATTATACATGTTTTGGTTGAGCTTAATTGTATGACTTTACCCCATTTCTCACCCGTTTCTGATCATTTCACTCACCAATTGAGCTTATTATTGATTTTGTAGGTTTTGGAGGCCGTGAAACGGAAAAGTACGAAAAAAGGCGAGAAAACGTGAAAAATGCACAATCTCAATCCAGTAGCCTTTTGGCGATCGCGAGATTTCAAGTTTAGCGCCGCCAAGATCGATAAAGATGAAATCCAGGGTTTGCCCTAAGTATTTCGCGCCGCGAAACAACCGTCTGGCGAACGCGAAACAGGCCCTGGATGCTCCTTTTAAATACCAGCCTCCTCCTTCAGTTCAGATATATGCATAGACGATAGAAACGATAGAATAAAGAGTGAAGTCTGAGTGGTGGCGATACGCTGCGGGGTTCGATCTTCGATCATCCGTCGTTAAACTGTCGGTATCATGTCTGTGTCTACTATCATGTTTTCTGTTTTTATTATGTCTAGTGAGTAGTCTTTTAATAGTGGTACTTGTTGTGGTCGATGAACCATTGTGGATGATGATTTTGTGATTTAATGTTTATTGGTTTGTTTTTGGTTAATTGAATGTGTGTTATGGTTCCGATCTGATTCATATTGTTTGGCTATTTGAATTCGTTGGTTGGTGTATCTATTTTGACCAAGATAGATAGACTCCGATAGGATAATCAACCTCCCTTGACCTACCCTTCGTCGCGGAGAGTTGTGTTAAGTGGTTACTCAGACCGAGAGCGACCAGATAGTAGAATACTATGCAATAGAGATAGGCTTGGGTGACTGGTACTAGATTGTCTGACAAACGATCTATGTATAGGGACTAGGAGGATCAAGACCTAGTTAACAGCCATAGTCATCACATGTTAGGGTGTCCTAGACTTAAATTTCTACAATAACCAAAACAACCAAACCTTTGGCCTATTTAAATCATCCACTTGGGGATTCACTATACCATGATAAGTATTAATGTTTTCCTTCATATAGTTTTAATCCATCTTTTAATTGTTTTCCTAGTTCTTAGTTAATTTAGTTGTCTTTTTTTATTAAAACCTTTTTCATAAAAACCCCCCAAAAGCTTTTAGGTTAATTAAACTGATCTAGATTAACAATCTACGATAACTTGACCGTTCCCAGTGGTAGATACGATACCTGGACTTTCCTACACTATATTACTCACGATCAGGTACGCTTGCTTGTATATGTGGTAAGACAGTGGCTAGGCATTAGAGGTTAAAACTTGTTTCGCTTTTTATATACAATAATTACCGCATCAATTTTTGGCGCCGCTGCCGGGGAACGGTAGTTGTTAGATTTTAGTCTTAGTTAGTTTTGTTAATCGATCCTTGTGAGGGATTCTTTCCCTTGCAAGTTTTTCGCATTCTAGTTTAATTAGTTATTTATATTTATATTTTATCTTATCTCTTTGTTTCCCGCAAGTTGCCCGTAACCGTTTGTTGTGGTTTCAGTCACGGCAGACTTGTTAGAGCCATTTGAGGAGTCGGGGAGAGAATTCAGAAAAAGAAATAAAAAGAAGTCAAAAGCCAACAAAGTTCGCCCGAGAGCTTTGATTTTTGAAATGGGGGACGAAGCACCGATGTGGACCGCCAGGAGAGCCGCTCCAACCGTACCCACCAATCCAATCACAAAGCCGGACCTAAACATGGAGATCCCGGGGAAGCTCCTTCACATGATCAAGGACCTTACCTTCGACGGGAAAAACGATAGTAATCCTATCGTGCATATGGAGAACTTCGTGGATATATGTGATATGTTCAAAACGGAGGAAGGCCGAGATGATGCGATTCGTCTTCAAGTCTTTCCTCTTACACTTACCGGAGAAGCTAGAGCTTGGTTGCGATCATTAGAGCCAGGTTCGATCACCACTTGGGAAGGACTTCGTTCAAAGTTCCTCTCCCGATTCTTTCCACCATCCAAAATCGACAAGTTAAGAGCCGAGATCCGATCCTTCCAACAAGATGACGGGGAGACCATATCCGAAGCATAGGAACGTTTCAAACACCTTCTAAATTCGTGCCCGAGTCACGAATTGAGCAAGAGTGAACAAGTCCAAACTTTCTATAGTGGGCTTGCTTATTCTTCACGAGCTACATTGGATTCATCTGCCGGAGGTGTCTTTATGTACAAAACGCCCACGGAAGGATACAAGCTTCTCGAGGACATGCTCATACACAACATAGATTGGAGGACGGACAAGCGCTTGCAAATCCCGAGGATGGTCGGAAAGATCTCAACCGACTTCGATCCATCCGATGAATTAGCCGCAATGAAAAACCAACAGGTAAAGTTCGAACGCAAAATCGAAGAACTAATCAAATCTGTTCATGCTTTGCAGGTTGGATGCGAGGAGTGCAATGGACCACACTTGACTAAGGATTGCCCGAATCGTCCAATGATGACACCCGAGGAGGTGAACTATCTTAATCGAGGCGATTATCAAGGGAGGTGGAACAACAATCGTAACTTCATTCCGAGACCTCCCGATTTCTTTGCACCAAATCAACAAAGCCAAAGACCGGATGGAGAGCCGCGTGTTTCTATCGAGGACCGAATACTCCAATTCATGGATGCACAAAAGAAGCTAAACGATGAGGTAGGTTCGTACTTACGTAACCACCAAAGTACTATCCAGAATTCGGAATTGCAGGTTGGCCGTGTTTCGCAAATGCTAAGTGAAAGGACTCAAGGGGAGTTACCAACGCAAACCCAAGTCAACCCGAAGGTAGAAAACGTGAAGCCGATGCTCATGATGACCGGAGAACCATCAAAGAATAAGTGGACGGACATCTACACAAAGAAGTATGTGGAGAGCGATAGTGGTAGTGAACCCGATTATGCCACAGATTATGACTCGGAGAGGTTCACCATTTCGTTCGAACATCTAGGACTCAAAGGATCCGTTGCTTCAAGTGATGATGAGGAGGAAGATGGAAAGCAAGGCGGATACGCGGAGTTCGTGATACCGAAGAAAGAGGATAAAGGCAAAGAGAAAGAGAAAGAGAAGGCGGCGGAAGATGAGCTCACCTACATTGCACCTATCAAACATGATCCGGGAAGTTATAGTTTACCAATTTCTTGTCATAAGTTTAAGGGTCTTGCTTTGGTAGATATAGGTGCCGCACTTAACATGATGCCTGTTGGTTATTGCAGGAAAATGGGAGTCAAGAAGATCCTGCCAACAAACTATCAATACCGAGGAGTGAACGGATACATGACCAAACCGTTAGGGATAGAGGATGGAGTCCCGATTCGCATTGGCAATTTTGTTTACTTTACGAACTTCGTCATAGCTAACCTTCCACAGAACACGGAGATCCCGATCATTCTTGGAAGAGCTTTTCTCCACACCGCCCAAGTGAATACCGATATGCGGAATCAAGTGACGAGCTTGGGATACGGAGACAAGAGGATTTACTTTGATCCCTACGGAGAGCCGGTCACACATCTCGATGAACCGTATGAAGATCCTTCTCTAGCCTACAAGAAGAACACAAACCGCCCGTTACTCCATCATGAACATGGAAAGAAGACGGAGGATTATCCGAACCCGATATCAAAAGGATCAAACACCCAATGGGTCGGGACCCTCCAAGAAAGAGTATAGAAAAAAGAAGGGCTCGTCAGCCCGACGTGCCAAGAAATGAGCAGAAAAAGGGGTCGAGCTCTAGACCCATTCAAAAATGAAGCGCTTCTCGGGAGGCAACCCGAGCATTTTCTTTCATTTTTCGTTTTTAGTGTGTGTTTTTGTTAATCTTTTTGTTTGATATTGCTTTGGTAACCATACGGAGGAGATAGATGCAAAAATCGAGCAAATCCGACGCGCGATAGAGTTTTTGAAAAGTTGGAAACGTAAGGCAACTCGCGATCGCCACTTTTTTAGTTTGGCGACGCGAGGTTGGCCAGCCTTGGTATCAGGTAAAATTTTCAAAATCTCGCGACGCGAGGGAGCCGTTTCGCGACGCGAAGCCTTTAAAAATTAGGGTAAAATTTCAGAAACCGCCCGTTTCGCGACGCGAAACCATCTGTTTGGCGACGCGAAATCGGTGCAGACGGGTTTTTAACCCTCTTTTCTCACTTTTTCAAAAGAACACAATCCTAATTCTCTCTAGGCGCCGCGAACCCTCCTCACGTCTTTGCGAAATCCGAACTTTTTGAGCTTCAATTTCATCATTCTCCATGGCCAAGGTATGTTTCCACACTTTAATTTCATGAGATTAGCTTGATTTGGTAGGATTGGATCTTGTTTTGGGCATCAATGGTGTTTGTATGCTTTTATGGATTTGACATTGTTCTTGAAACACCATTGATTGTTTAGTGCCTATTAGTTTATGCATGCTATGTAGTTTGATTGAAATTTCATTCTAGCATGTTATATGTTTGTTTATTCTAGTGAATGTGCTTTGATGATAAGTGTGGGGATTTTGATGACACCAAAATCCCCCATTGTTGTTTGGTTAGCTAGATTGGTTTACAATTGAGGTTGGACTAAAAGTTCAAGTGTGGGGATGTTCCACATCTCCTTTGATTTTGGTTTTTCATGTATGCATTTGCTAGTTGAACTTATTAGTCGTGGAAGTTTTGTCTCGTTGAATTTTGACGTGAATGAACCTTGTCTTGTGTTTATGGATTAAATATTTCTAAGACAATGGTATTTGGATTTTGTAGAGACAAAAGACCCGCTCGTCAACTTCCACCGTTCCTACTTTCCGTGCATCGGATGGGAGCCACGTTTTCACCTTTTTCATGAACGACCCAACGTTGAACGCTCCAAAACGGGAGGAATACCGGGATACAGTTAACCGGCTTCTCACCCGTCAAGTGCTAGTGCCGAGGAGAGTCGATTGGAACCTTCTTCGATCGATGAGTGTCGAGAACAACATCAAGGCGATACTCGAGAAGCATGCCTACGATGAAGATAGCACCGAGTATTACATTTTTCGTGCATGGGAATGAGTCTTCGACATTTCCGAGACCCTCTATCGCGAGCTTATCGTTGAGTTTGTGGCCACGTTCCGTTTCGACGCAATCAAGGCCCTTGAGGAGTTCCATCAGTCATGCATGACATTCCGACTTGGTGGAGTGTGGCGATCGCTATCGTTGGTCGAGTTTGCCGTTGCTTTGGGGATATATACCCAAGATGAGGTTGATGCTCCCGGATTTGTGGAGTACATGTGGGCGACTTCAAAAAGGTCGGATGGTTTTGATCCTCGGTTGGCTTGGGCGATTCTAGGAGATGGTGACTATGGTAGTAATCTCAAGGTGAAGGGTTTTCTTGCTTCTTCGGATCGACTTTTGCACCGTATGCTCATTCATGCGGTAAATGCTCGTGCCTCGAGTGAGGAAAAAGTTTCTGTGTATGATCTATGGCTTCTTGAGCAACTCACTACGGATGACAAATATCCGAATGCTCCGTACATCATTGCGGTCCAACTTGCCAAAGGAGGTGGTTATCGAGAGGGAAGTCGTTTGGTTGGAGGCCAATACATCACGCTTCTCGCCAAACACTTCGGTATCCTAACCGAGTGTGCCATTGCCTCGATGACGAACCTTGGGGAGATGGGGTTGATCGACATGGACCAACTCCGTGGCATGGGTATAGCAAGGGTTGAGCATATGACCGGTAGAGATTGGAATGCATGGATCCATAATCCTCAAGCCTATGGGACGAGAAGTCAACCGAGGAGTCAAGCGAGAAGCACGCATGAGACCGGTGGAACGAGTGGGGCGAATGCGGGAGAACAACCGGCGGAATGGACGGCGTATTCGGGTTACCAAGACTTGAGTAACCGACTCTCGGAGATGTCGTTATCTTATGGCCGTCATCATCAACATGTGGAGTACAACACCACGGAGGCTCTTCACCAAGCCAATTGGCAAAGTGGAGTGATGAACCAAATGGCCTCCCATTTCGGTATTCAACCGAATACCGCGTACGCTCCATCACCTTTTTGGCCATACTCCGAGGACGCACCGCCCGGTTACCCGACTTTCGAGGATTGGCAAAACCAACCTCGTGGCCCTTATTGATCTCTCTTTTATCTCCGTCGTTCGATATGGTTGTTTAAGACAATTTTATTTTTGTTTGTGTGGTGTGTTTGGTTGAACAACTTTTTATTTTTGTTTGGTTTGTTTAGGATTCTAAGTACCTTTTAATTGCTTTAGTTTGGTTTATCTTGTTTGTTCGTTTTTACTTTTTTATTTTTCTTTTGGTAATAGATACAGCGACCTATGATCTTGAATCGAGCACGATTTTGGAATACACTCTCTCAGATCATAACAGATTTCGTCACATAACCCGGGAAGTTTCTCTTTTTCCCAATTACTCCATAATTGTTTTAACTGTTGCATTGAGGACACTGCAAATTTTAAGTGTGGGGAGGGGGTTAGGTAGACTTATCTGTTTAAATGGGTTCACTTTTTGCTTTTTGGTTTGTCGTTTTTCAAATTTTTGAAAGCTTTGAGATTTGACCCCAATTTTTTTCCGAAATCTGAGATTATTTTTGGGACTGAGTTGCTTGCATAGAAGAACACTGAATAGGATTAGTTGAGTAAAAGGATGCCTTGGAATACTGATTACCATGAGTGCCTCACCCAATTCCTTTGAGAGATTGAGCCTTAATTATTATTTATTTCGTGAGGAATACCGACTTTGACCCAAGGTAGAACTTGTCATTTGAATGCTTGTCGAGACCACATTAGAGAAGTATTTATCACCATTGCACTGATAGAGGCCTTTGTTTCTAACCCTTTTAGCCTTCGTCAGATAACCTCATTATAAGGTTATTTGATTTGCCTAGCCTTTGATTGAAAGTACTCATCTTTTAGTACTTTATCCCTTGTAACCTTTTGAGCCTTAGCCTTTTCATTTCTTTACCCAATACACTTTATCCTTTAGCCTAATTTTTATCTATCTTTTGGCCGTAGCTTAAAGTTGAATGCTTTTCATGTTTTTGGTCCGTTTTATGAATCTGACAAATAGAGAAAGGGATTGTGAGAAAGAAAGCAAAATAGTAAAAAGCAACATAGTTGCTACTCAAGAAAAAATATAGAGAGCTTGAAAAGAAAGAAAAGGAAAGAAAAAAATAGAAAACGACTCATTCAAAAAGAAACATCAAAAGATTCGATGTGCTTAAAAAAAATATCGAAGCCACAAATAAGCAATATGCTTAGGCCGATATAAAAGTGATAGTGATAGAAATCCCGAGCTCTAAAAATCTCAAAAGTCAGATGATTAATTTGGGTCTTGAACTGATTGGTTTTCAGGTTTTTGCTACAACCCTTAGTCACTTATATATCCTTTATCCTACCCTTAACCCTTAGCCTAACATTACAACCCTAAAGTCCTCTTGACGGTTGACAACTTCTCAGTGGTGAAGATTAGATTTGGTGACAAGCTTATGCATGCGGGAATTAGTCGAGTATTGGTGTGATCACTTATATATACACTTTTACCCCCGAGAGATACACTCTAAATGATCATTCATACTATGTGAGGGTGAAAGGTTGATCTTGGTATCCAATTGCTTGATGTATCTTGTTTGTGTGTTCGATTGTGTGAGTATTCTTTGTTCTCTTGGATGATCTTGAGTGGAGATAATTTTGGCGTTATCTTTCTTATCTTTCAGTCTTTTGATTGAGGACAATCAAAGCTTAAGTGTGGGGATTTTGATAACACCAAAATTATACATGTTTTGGTTGAGCTTAATTGTATGACTTTACCCCATTTCTCACCCGTTTCTGATCATTTCACTCACCAATTGAGCTTATTATTGCTTTTGTAGGTTTTGGAGGCCGTGGAACGGAAAAGTACGAAAAAAGGCGAGAAAACGTGAAAAATGCACAATCTCAATCCAGTAGCCTTTTGGCGATAGCGAGATTTCAAGTTTAGCGCCGCCAAGATCGATAAAGATGAAATCCAGGGTTTGCCCTAAGTATTTCGCGCCATGAAGCAGCCGTTTGGCGAACGCGAAACAGGTCCTGGACGCTCCTTTTAAATACCAGCCTCCTCCTTCAGTTCAGATATATGCATAGACGATAGAAACGATAGAATAAAGAGTGAAGTCTGAGTGGTGGCGATACGCTGCGGGGTTCGATCTTCGATCATCCGTCGTTGAACTGTCGGTATCATGTCTGTGTCTACTATCATGTTTTCTATTTTTATTATGTCAAGTGAGTAGTCTTTTAATAGTGGTACTTGTTGTGGTCGATGAACCATTGTGGATGATGATTTTGTGATTTAATGTTTATTGGTTTGTTTTTGGTTAATTGAATGTGTGTTATGGTTCCGATCTGATTCATATTGTTTGGCTATTTGAATTCGTTGGTTGGGTGTATCTATTTTGACCAAGATAGATAGACTCCGATAGGATAATCAACCTCCCTTGACCTACCCTTCGTCGCGGAGAGTTGTGTTAAGTGGTTACTCAGACCGAGAGCGACCAGATAGTAGAATACTATGCAATAGAGATAGGCTTGGGTGACCGCTACTAGATTGTCTGACAAACGATCTATGTATTGGGACTAGGAGGATCAAGACCTAGTTAACAGCCATAGTCATCACATGTTAGGGTGTCCTAGACTTCAATTCCTACAATAACCAAAACAACCAAACCTTTGGCCTATTTAAATCATCCACTTGGGGATTCACTATACCATGATAAGTACTACTGTTTTCCTTCATATAGTTTTAATCCATCTTTTAATTGTTTTCCTAGTTCTTAGTTAATTTAGTTGTCTTTTTATTTATTAAAACCTTTTTCATAAAAACCCCCCAAAAGCTTTTAGGTTAATTAAACTGATCTAGATTAACAATCTACGATAACTTGACCGTTCCCAGTGGTAGATACGATACCTGGACTTTCCTACACTATATTACTCACGATCAGGTACGCTTGCCTGTATATGTGGTAAGACAGTGGCTAGGCATTAGAGGTTAAAACTTGTTTCGCTTTTTATATACAATAATTACCGCATCAAGTTTTGGCGCCGCTGCCGGGGAACGGTAGTTGTTAGATTTTAGTCTTAGTTAGTTTTGTTAATCGATCCTTGTGAGGGATTCTTTCCCTTGCAAGTTTTTCGTTTTCTAGTTTAATTGGTTATTTATATTTTTAATTTATCTTATCTCTTTGTTTCCCGCAAGCTGCCCGTAACCGTTTGTTGTGGTTTCAGTCACGGCAGACTTGTTAGAGCCATTTGAGGAGCCGGAGAGAGAATTCAGAAAAAGAAATAAAAAGAAGTCAAAAACCAACAAAGTTCGCCCGAGAGCTTTGATTTTTGAAATGGGGGACGAAGCACCGATGTGGACCGCCAGGAGAGCCGCTCCAACCGTACCCACCAATCCAATCACGAAGCCGGACTTAAACATGGAGATCCCGGGGAAGCTCCTTCACATGATCAAGGACCTTGCCTTCGACGGGAAAAACGATAGCAATCCTATCGTGCATATGGAGAACTTCGTGGATATATGTGATCTGTTCAAAAAGGAGGAAGTCTGAGATGATGCGATTCGTCTTCGAATCTCTCCTCTTACACTTACCGGAGAAGCTAGAGCTTGGTTGCGATCATTAGAGCCAAGTTCGATCACCACTTGGGAAGGACTTCGTTCAAAGTTCCTCTCCCGATTCTTTCCACCATCCAAAATCGACAAGTTAAGAGCCGAGATCCGATCCTTTCAACAAGATGACGGGGAGACCATATCTGAAGCATGGGAACGTTTCAAACACCTTCTAAATTCGTGCCCGAGTCACGAATTGAGCAAGAGTGAACAAGTCCAAACTTTCTATAGTGGGCTTGCTTATTCTTCACGAGCTACATTGGATTCATCTGCCGGAGGTGTCTTTATGTACAAAACGCCCACGGAAGGATACAAGCTTCTCGAGGACATGCTCATACACAACATAGATTGGAGGACGGACAAGCGCTTGCAAATCCCGAGGATGACCGAAAAGATCTCAACCGACTTCGATCCATCCGATGAATTAGCCGCAATGAAAAACCAACAGGTAAAGTTCGAACGCAAAATCGAAGAACTAATCAAATCTGTTCATGCTTTGCAGGTTGGATGCGAGGAGTGCAATGGACCACACTTGACTAAGGATTGCCCGAATCGTCCAATGATGACACCCGAGGAGGTGAACTATCTTAATCGAGGCGATTATCAAGGGAGGTGGAACAACAATCGTAACTTCATTCCGAGAGCTTTGGACATGGGTCTGCCCCCGCAACTCATCAAGGGCATGCGGTATCCCTATACTTCATCGCCAACTTAGGACACGAGTCTGCCCCGCAACTCATCAAGGGCATGCGGTATCCCTTACACGACACTACCACACATACATACACATATGATAGCGTAAACCACATGTTTAAAAAAATTCACCTGGCGAGATGCTACACAAGTAAGAACGTCCACAAGAAAAGGTTCACCACGAACAACCTATAGATATACACATGAATACATATATCATAAACCGACCCAAAATTGGTTTCTAACTCTAAACCGACCTCTTACAGAAATAACATAGCAAAACTAGTGCAAATCCTACCAAACTTCACCACTCACCCTCTTTCACCATCCCTTAGGAGAGAACATTAAAAAAAACCCCAAACAAACCCGTATGGAAAAAATATAAAATTGACCCAGTGCAAACGGCGGGTCATCTTTCTCGCGGGGTATCACCCAAACAACCGAGGTTTCCACCTCCAACCTCCAAATCAGCCTCTTTTAACCTAATAGGTGTATACAAACTATTCCCACATATTCAATTACATTCTATAACATAAAACCATTACCAAAACATCCGATCGATCATAAATCCCCAACCAATTTCGTACAAATCCTAACCTTTTATTCAACTACATAAACTAGCAAAATCTAACGATACAAGGGTTTAGAATTCATACCTTACGATCGATTAACAACCACACTTGATTCTCCGTCGTTTGCCTACGAGAATCGCACACAACACACGCCGCTTAAATATCCAAATTACCGAATTCGCTTTCTTGGAAAAACAGTCAACTTCAGCCGATTACTGCTCCTTACTGGAGCCTCCGATGCTCGATCCCTCCGGTCAGATTGAAGAAAAGTGAGTCGTGAAGCCGCTGTCCAAATTTCACGACAATCCGATGGTTAACGAGAGAGAACATGCCGATCTCCCACGGGAATTCCGAATTTCTCCCTTCTCTTTTCTTGCTTAAGGGGAAAGTGAGAGTTTTGAGGCTAAGGGAGAGTTTATATACCCGGGCTGGTTTACCTTCCTAATCCCCCAAGCTCGATTGATAACTAAGCCCGATTAACCATTCTAATTACATCTAATTTTCTATATAATTCAAAAAAAATTAGAAATCTATCAATCACTAATTTAACATAAAGGAACCCCACACATAAAAAAGAGTTAAATTCATTCCGAAAACGGAGCGTTACATAATTAAATAACCCAATTAATCAAATCTTAACAAAGAACTTGATGAACTCTATTAATGAAGGTTTAGAATAAAAAGGGATAGATTTCATACCTCCAAAAGATGCTTCCTATGATCCAAGTTGTTTCCAAAAGCAAGCTTCTGTTGGGAATTGGTGGGATAACAAAACATGCACAGCGGAAAATAAAGACCACAATTCCCAATCATTAGATCCATCCAAATCAAACATATACAAGAATTAGAAGGTTTAAATGATATACCTTTCGTAGTCTAAAACAGATCTGGAAGGCTTGTGGGGAGTACACCGCTACTGCACCACCTCGAGATTAGCTGCTACACCGCCTAGGATTACTCAATATAAAAATCTAGCTGATTTGTATATATGTATGTGTGTATATCGATGGGAAGAAAGAGAGACTGAAGGTTTTTTCTGGGTTTCTTTTCTGATAAGAAAAACTAATAAATTGATTTGATTTAGGTTTAGGTTTACTATATTTATAGAGATAAATATGGTAACATTCTCTTAATCAAAAAGCCCATTTAATTAAAAGCCTGTCTGACTTTCAATTAAACTGAAACCCTTTTAATTTATTTAATTAATAAACTATTAATTAAATATAACCCCTTTAATTAATTAATTAACTATTAATTAATTTTCCATAAATATTAAACTAATATTTATTTAAGAAATAAACTATTTATTATATATTTTTCTCTTTAATAATTAATTAAACTAATTAATTATTTCCCACACAACCAGTAAATCCAAAAGATCTCTATTCAGGTGTGTAGCAGTATGACCCACTAGTGTCTTATAATATTGGACATGACAAACCTTGTTACTGTCTTGCACATACTCCTTTCAGACTCCCACTTGTACTAGACAAGTAACTAAACTGTTACCATTAGCCTAAGGAGGTCCCTAGCCAAACACTTAGCTTAACCAGGTTATAAGATCTCTTATATCCAGAGATACGATTCACGCTTAAACTGTACATAGGTTCATTCCTTTTACCCACGATATTTCTAAAGTGAGTTTTAGACATGGAGCGGAGGATTCAATCTTAAACTCAAGTATTTCTTGACTCTGATTTCGACTGCCTGCAGTAACAGAACTTACCAAATAACAACTGTTATTCTATCCGAGTGTGGCCACGCATTTCTGCCACTCTTAATCGCCAAGGGGCCCGAAAGTATCTCTCCCTCAAAGGAGGTGTAAATCCCATCTTAACTACCTACATCTGGATACATGGCTTCCGCTGCATCTAGCCACTAGGGGTGAGCACGGTTCGGTTCGGTTCGGTTTTTGGCCGGAACCGAACCGAAAACCGACCCCGTTCGGTTTTCGGTTTTTTTCGGTTCTCGGTTCGGTTCTCTCGGTTTTTCGGTTTTTTTTTTTTCGGTTTTTGTTTTTTTTTTGTTTTTCGGTTTTTTCCCCTCGGTTTTCGGTTTTTTCCCCGGTTTTCGATCTATAACTCTATATTTTTTCTATTTTTCAACCGGTTGGTGAAATGATTTGGTTTTCGGTTATCTTCTATATTTTCAACTATAAAAGTATAAAATAATAAAAATAAGTAAGTTTACGAATCATCAAAATACAAACAAGATGTTTGAGGCGTTAGGATTGCTAGTTTCACGAAAGATTAGGGGGAAATCGATAATATATATAGATGTGTATATATATATAAGATGTTTGAACCTTCCCATATATATATATATTATAAAATTTTGAAATAATATAATATTTTCGGTTCGGTTCGGTTTTTTCGGTTCGGTTTTGGAGCCAAAACCGAAACCGAACCATTTGGTTTTTCGGTTTTCGGTTTCGGTTCGGTTTTCGGTTTTTCGGTTTTTCGGTTTTCGGTCCGGTTTTTGCTCACCCCTACTAGCCACGTCCCTTATGGCCACCCTGTTACGGCGTAGCGTTAGAGCGTGCTAAGAGTACAGTAGTCCCCATATTCCCAGACCAGATATCTCAGGTCTAAGGACAACCTATCATCAAGTCAATGCTCATGACGTACGCTCCATGGAGCAGACTTAAAACTGGTCACTTCCGATACTCAAACACTCGGATAAGTATCTATGAATGTTTGGTCACATCACTTGTGTAATTACTCTTCACTTAGAATAAGTCATCAAACATTCATAATAGCGTTACAACCCTGTTGCAGTTCCCACCACAACAAGTAGCTTCAGAAATTGTTGATTTCTTGCAAAGACTTTGCAAAAATCATGGATAACTTAAATATGCTAAATTGATTTGTTGGGCTTTTGTGGGATCCTCGTATCAAACTGACACGAAGAACACAGTGGATCTCAATCCAAACTGAAAGAGATACACAATAAAACCTAATGATCAAACTGATCCAAATGTTTGATCTTTATCAAACCTAACTGGTTTGATTAGCGCGGAAGCTAAGAACTAAAACCTGAAAAACATTCACAGATCTTTATCGCTAGTTTTATTTAATCCTAATTAAAAGTTTAAGGTTGTTACCTGGACTGCTCAAGCTTGATCCACCCGTGATCGACCAAACAAATAACCTTCTAGCCGGTTGAAATCCTGAGATCACGAAAACAACTCTTACGTGATGAATGCGATCGAAAAACCACAAAGAACTGGTTCTTCCTTGTGGTTTGGCGCCGGTTTTGGAGAGAGATGGGAGAGGGAATTTTCAGGTTTTCTTCTAGGATTAATTGTATGATATTTAACTGACAAGCCCAAGCCTATATTTATATGGAAGAGTTTTCATATAAACCAGTTACCATAAATTCTTATAATTATCTCTTTGGAAATAATTCTTTTCTTTTCCCTAAAGAAAAGAATATCCAATAAATCTAAATAATTATATCTTTTATTAATTAATAATCTATTATGTATTTATTTACTTAATAAATACATAATCCATCAATTAATAAACTTATATATTTATTTACCTAATAAATATATACAATCCATAATTAATTTTTCAAACCTTTATCTTTGGGGTTTCTTACGGAAAATACCCAACTGATTTATAATTAACTATTATAAATCCAATCTCTCCAGACTGGGATTATTCTACTCATTTGATTTACAGGTCCTCACAGGTGTGACCCTCAAGTGTCTTGTAACGTTGGATGTGAAATCGCTGGTTTGTCAACTTTTGCACATAAATACTAACATGATTAATTTGAAACAATCATGAATAAATCTTCCTTATTTCAAGCACACAGTTAAAATAACACAACTTACATGATATAAAGTCTCAAAAATTAATCCACAGTAATAATCAATAACTTAAACTAGCTAGCGGCCTTGTCAGCGGATCTACGACATTCCCGTCAGTCGAAATCTTGCATATTCTTACATCTCCTCTTCCAATGATTTCTCGGATGAGGTGATACTTCTGGAGTACATGTCTCGACTTGTGATGTTCTCTAGGTTCCTTGGCTTGTGTCACAGCACCAGAGTTATCACAATAGATATCTACGGGTCTAGAGATACTAGCAACAACTCTTAGATTCGAGATAAAGTTCTTGAGCTAGACCGCTTCCTTTGCTGCGTCTGAGGCTGCAATGTACTGTCTCTATAGTAGAATCTACTATAGTATCCTGTTTCTAGCTCTTCCATGAGATCGCACCTCCATTTAGGGTAAAGACGTACCCCGACTGTGATCTAAAATCATATTTGTCGGTCTGGAAACTACTGTCAGTGTAACTTGTGACACTAATCTCATCCTCAGAACCTTCAAAGACCAAAAACATTTCTTTGGTCCGTCTTAAATACTTGAGAATGTTCTTGATAGCTACCTAATGGGCTTCACCTGGGTTTTGCTGGTATCTGCTCGTAACACTTACTGAGTAAGCAACTTCGGGCCTTCTACATAACATGGCATACATGATCGATCCAATTGCAGAAACATATGGAATAGATTTCATCTTGTCCTAATCTTGACTAGATAGAGGACATTGTGCTTTACTTAGCACTATGCCATGTTGCATTGGGATAAATCCTTTCTTGGATTCGTCCATCCTGAATCGCTTCAGGATCTTGTCAATGTATGTACTTTGACTAAGTCCGATAAGCCGTCTAGATCTATTTCTATAGATCTTTATACCAAGTATATAGGCGGCTTCTCCAAGGTCATTCATCTAGAAACATTTACCTAACCAAGCTTTTACTCCTTGCAAGGTTGGTATATCATTTCCTATAAGTAGAATGTCATCTACATATAAGACCAAGAAGCTTACTATGCTCCCACTAAACTTAGTGTAAACACATGGCTCAAACTCACTTTTGGTAAGACCAAACTCTTTGATTCGCTAATCAAAGTGTAAGTTCCAGCTCCTAGATGCTTGCTTTAATCCATAAATGGATTTTAGCAATTTGCACACCTTATTAGGATTCTTAGGATCTACAAACCCATCTGGTTGCAGCATATATACATCTTCTGTTAACTTCCCATTAAGGAAGGCGGTCTTAACATCCATCTGCAAAATCTCATAGTTAAAATACGCTGAGATGGCCATCAAAATCCTAATAGACTTTAACATGGCTACTGGTGAAAAGGTTTCATCATAGTCGATACCATGAGTTTGCGTGAAACCTTTAGCCACTAGCCTTGCCTTGAACGTGGGCACATTTCCGTCCATATTTGTTTTCTTCTTGAAAACCCATTTGTTCCCGACAGCTTTACAGTGTTGGGGCAAATCTGTCAACTCCCATACTAGGTTGTCGTACATGGACTACATCGTTGCCTTCATGGCTTCAAGCCATTGTTCGGACATTTCCTGAAACAACATCTCCATAGGAAGTAGGTTCATTCAAGTCTCTGATGTCTTGGGAGACTAGAAATCCAAGATACTTATCTAGTTCTTGCCTAACCCTAGTGAATCTGCGAAGGTCATGTGTTTGCACCTCCTCAACCGTTTCCGGTTGAGTCTCAACATGCTCTTGTTGAGTGACTAGCTCAACAATCAGTAAAGTGGTATCCTCCTCTACTTCCTGTAGATCTACATCATTTCTGGTATTCTCAAGACTGAGAAACTTGTTCTCCAGAAATTCTCCATTGCAAGCCAGAAAGACTTTGTTCTCGCTAGGATTGTAGAAGTAGTATCCGACTGTGGTCTTCGGATAGCCTACGAAGATACACTTGTCTGATTTGGGTTTGAGTTTTTCTGAGGTTGTACGTTTGACGTATACCTTACAAACCCAAATCTTCAAAAAAGACAACGTAGGTTTCTTGCCCGACCAAATCTCGTACGGGGTCTTTTCTACCGATTTTGTTGGCACTCTGTTCAGTATATGTGACAGGATCTGAATCTCAATATCAAGAATAGAATACTTAATCAAAGAAGTTTGCGGAATAACACTTTGATTAAAACAGAACAATGAATTCAAACAAACTTGTGTATATTGATCTTAATGGCTTAATGATTACAACTACAAGCCCCAATCTGTTTGAACAGGCTCAAAACAGACGTGCAATACTTCTCTATCGCAGGGATTTCAAGAATAATCTTGAGGCTCTTAATTCTAACACAAAAGCTATCAAAACTCGTATCTAACAATAATCAACCTATCAGCTATATATACGACATAACAGATTACAATAAGGAAACTAGATTTACAAGATAATCTCTAAAATATCTCCAAGCATATCGTATCTTGTCTATATCTTCAAGTCATCACAATCCTTTCCTTATCGTCTTCTGATAGCAGTGGTAAAAACATAAGCAGGGTTAACTTTGCACCAGCAGTGTTAACTTCAAAACCAGCAATGGTAATCTTCAAGAGCAGTGGTAATCTGTAATGGCAGTGGTAACATTGATCTTCAAGCATTCATCACATACTGACAGTGGTAAACTTCAATCTTCATCAGCAGTAGTAACCTTCCAATACCAGCAGTGGTAACCAGCGGTATTAACTTTCATGAGAGCAGTGGTATTAGACTCAACAATATGTGCTGCTGTTTCGAGCGCGTGTCCCCAGAATGACATTGGTAGCATGGAACGACACATCATTGATCGTACCATATCAAGTAAGGTACGAATCCTCCTTTCTGACACACCATTCATCTGAGATGTGTACGGAGGTGTGAGTTGTGAAACAATCCCACATTCCATCAAATGATTGTCGAATTCCTAACTAAGATATTCTCCACCATGATCTGACCGTAGAAACTTGATCTTCTTGTCAAGTTGATTATGTACTTCATTTTGAAGTTCCTTGAATTTCTCAAAGGCTTCATATTTATGTTTTATAAGGTAGACATAACCATACCTGCTGAAATCGTCAGTAAAGGTAATGAAGTACCGGTATCAGCCTCTTGCCTTGTGACTGAAATGACCACACACATCTGTGTGTACGATTCCTAACAATTCACTAGCTCTTTCATTATCTTTATTGAAATGTTGCTTTGTCATCTTGTTGGACAGACAAGATTCGCAGTTGTTAAATGGTCTAAATTCGAAAGACCCCAAAAGTCCTCCTTTCTGGAGTTGTTCTATGCATTTCTTGGTTTATATGTCCCAGTCGACAATGCCAGAGGTAAGTCTGATCCTCAATTTCTTTGGATCACTTACTTATATGATAGATTTCATTATTACTTTCTTGGAGATTCAACACATATAGACCATTAGTGGGAGTTGCTTTGAAATAAAAGATATCATTTTTAAGACAAGAAATCATTTTATAATCGTATTTAAAACTAAAACCATGGTCTACTAATAAATCGAAATAAATAATGTTTTTGATCATCTTTGGAACGTAGTAACAATTATCAAGTTCCAAAACTAGATCCGAGGGTAAACTAAGACTGTAAGATCCTATGACTTCAGCTACAAGCATTGTGCCTTCACCGACTCATTACTCATAGGTTCGAACGATCCTTCATCAGAGTCTCCCTTCTATTGAATCCCTGTAAATGATTACAAATGTGATTACTACTGCCTGTATCAAGTACCCATGATTCATAAGAAGTGATCAAACAATCTATCATAAAGATACCTAGTTCATTGGGTAAACCAATGTCCAACCGGTCGATATCCATTGAGTACAAATATCTTTGCTACCACATTCTGGGCAACTCAGATCTCCCAGCTCGTCAATCCAATCATTGTCCATGAGCTCAGCTGCTGCTGCGGGTTTTGGCCAAGGTTCTAAATGGCGTGAGGCATGGAGTGGCGGCGAGACCACGCCTCAAGCCTTATGAGTAAAGGCGAGGTCATGGCGTTGTTTAAGGCGTGGCTTAAGGCGGCAAATTTGTATATAATATATATGTATATACGTGTGTCTATGTTTATGTATATGTATAAAATGGTAAAATAAAAGAATTTCTATATTCTAATATATATTAACGGACAAATTATAACCGATACGAATGGAGAAACTCCAATCGAGGTTCGAGATACACAAATTCAAAAAATCAAAATAACACAATTTTAATGCCAAGGCGTTCCATAACGTGCCTCAACGAGCTCGACGCCATACATTGACACCATGGGGGTTAATGTGGCGGCAAGGTGGCGCCTCGGAGCCATTGCGTGCCATGGCGACACCAAGGCGCGCCTTTTAGAACATTGGTTTTGGCTCCAGACTGGCCAAAATATCCTCATGAACCTTTGCCACATCCATCTTTGGTTCTCCCATGTAATCACTAGCTGTGACACGAATCTCCT